>AWOL01S0010673.1:30112-93470 GCA_000715115.1 Nicotiana otophora | reverse complement strand
TATATATATATATATATATATAATAATTAAGACATAATGAAATATTGCAGTAAACATAAGTACTGAAATTTAACAAAAATGAAATCATAGCAAGTCAACAGCTCAGTACACAAAAAATAACAACAAGAGATCTCCCAGGATACCGTCCCGTAGTCCCAAACGTAAATGTCCAAAACAGGGGGGAATCTACCGGAATACCATTCCGTAGTCCCAAAGTAAATATTAAAAACAGGGGGGATCTCTCGGAATATCGTTTCGTACCCAAAATAAATATGCAGTACAAGGGGATCTCCCGGAATACTGTTCCGTAGTCCCAAAGTAAATATGCAGTACATGGGGATCTCCCGGAATACCGTTTTGTAGTACCAAAGTAAATATGCAGCCAAACAATAAAATTCAATAGTTACAGCATGAAATTCTACAGTTCAACCTAAGTAATAGTTAAGGAAAAACAGGTAAATTCACTAAACATGTTGCACATAGTTCAAGTAAATAGTTAGGGCAAGTAGGCATGCTATTCTAATCTAGCAGGATACTACACATGCTTATGAAACTCAAATAAGAATGAAATCAGGTTATTACTTAGTAGAAAATCGGGTTTTTACACAATTAGCCCGTGTACGTACTCGTCACCTCACGTACACGTCGCTCATATATCAAAAAGAGTACAAATCCTAAAGGGATTTCCCCCACATAAGGTTAGGCAAGTCACTTACCTCGAACCAAACTCAATCAATCGGTAACAATGCCTTTTCCACGAATATCCAACTCCAAATGGCCCAAATCTAGCCAAATATAATTGCATTTCATAAATATAACCATAATAGACTCATCTAATTAATGAAATCAATACTTTAAAAAATATTTCGAAATTCGCCTTAAATATTCGACGGGGTCGGGCAAAAATTAAAAACATCCGAAAGCCCATTGACTCACGAGTCCAACCATACCAAATTTATCAAAATCTGACCTCAAATGACTACTCAAAACCCCAAATCAAACTCTTCAAATCCGTAGCCTCCAACTTTCAATTTCCACCTTAAATACACACTAACTAGGTGGGAAAATAAATGGGGAAGCAAGATTATTGATAAAAAATAAGCACAAGGGACTTACCTCAAGAAACTCCTCAAAGTGCTCCCAAGAAATCGCCAAAACCCAAGTTCAAAGTATTGAAAATGAGCAAAAGTTGCGAACCTTTGCATTTAAGTGTTCTGTCCAGAAATCTCGCACACGCAGACTCTCTGTCGCATCTGTTATGCCGCACCTGCAGAAATTCCATCGCAGGTGCGGATTTCACTTAGAATCCCAGGTTTCGCTCATGCGGCTATGTGACCGCATCTGCGACTATAGCAGGTGCGGAAATGCATCGCACCTAGGGTTCCTGCCCTGCTCCTTCTTGGCCACATCTGCGGCTCCTCCTTCGCACATGCGATCTCGCACCTGCGGTCTCCCCTACGCAGGTGCGAAAACACCAGAAACCAGAAAATCTTCAGTAACTAGCCTAAGTCCAAAATCAATCCGTTAAGCATCTGAAACACACCCGAGGCCACCGGGACCTCAACAAAACATACTAACAAGTCTTAAAACACCATACAAATTTAGTCGAGGCCTCAAATCACATCAAACAACGCTAAAAACACGAATCGCCCTCCGATTCAAACTTAATGAACTTGAAACTTGAAACTTCTACAACCGATGTCGAAACCTATCAAATCACGTCCGATTAGTCTCAAATTTTGCACATAAGTCATGTTCGATATTACGTACCTACTACAACTTTCGGAATTGGAATCCGACCCCGATATCAAATAGTCCACTACCGGTCGAAATCTCTAAAAAATTGACTTTCGTCATTTCAAGCCTAAATGAGCTACACACCTCCAAAACACAATCCGAACATACCCCTAAGTCTAAAATCACCTAACGGAGCTAACAAAACCGACGAAACTCCATTCCGAATTTGTCTTCGTATAGTTCCACCTACGGTCAAAATCCTAAGACTTAAGCTCCCGTTTTAGGGACTAAGTGTCCCAAAACACTCCGAAATTCAAAAACAAAACCACCCGGCAAGTGCACATCTTTGCAGTACTCATATCTAGTTGTACTATTTTAGAGTGCACCATCTGGGTGTCTCATAATGAGATCTATTAGCATATTTGCACTATCCTTCGAAAATGTCAACAAACGCAAACAATACATTCACCATTTTGGGTTACCCTAACCCTAGCCGGATCCTGATATCCCGTCCTCTCCTATACTACTTCTGCTAGCTCTCATGGGGCATAATTGAGATCGGTGTGACCAATTGTACATACCTCTATTATTGTTGAAGATAACTCAAAAGGCTTATATTTCTCAACCTGAATTGTAAATACTCATAATCTTCATTAGCTGGGTACCTTGTACCCTTCTTCACCTTGCTTCTTTTACTTATTGAAACATGTACCTTCTCATTCTTTCATTGCTTTTTACCATACGAGCGGATAAGCATTCTTGCCTTAGGGATCCTTATCAAGAAGCTTACACATCTTAGTATACACATGATGTGCTGAACCTCATATTTATCTGTCATAAGCATTATGCAAAAATCGAGTTCCTATGACTCAACTCTTCAACATCTATATCTATTACCAACCGTCTTTCTGGATGTACGCATCGTGGTATTATGAATAATATAGAGTTTAGGAAATTGAGTTCTTACAACTAAGCTCTACCACACGATCTAGAGTAAGAAGAAAGAGTGACAGTCCTAAATGCCTTGTTGCCTCCTGCTTATAAGTGTGGTGCATAACACACCCATAAACAAGACTCTACTAGACACGACTTGCAGACTCCCTAGGACAGAACTGTTCTGATACCACTTTTGTCATGCCCCGAACCTGGGGGGTGAGACCGGCACCCGGTGCCTCACCTATCCTTGCGTACCAACTTGCGACTAAGGGACTCTGAACATATAATGTCATACTTTGGCCATGGGGCACATTTCAAGACAACTTGCAAATGCTGACTAAACATCAATATAAAGCTTGGCCGACAAGGCTGTCATAACTACTACAGTTGGAAAACCAACAAAATATACATACAAGGCCTACAAGCCCAACATACTGCACTAACTGACAAGATATGTCTACAAGCCTCTACTGATGGATGTATTATGATCGGAATAGGGCTCCGGCCTACTCATAACATATATACATATATACACAAGATGTACATAAAGCTCTAGACCCGACAACTCCAAAGGGCATGGAGCTTACCGATCAAGCTGAACTCAGGAAACACCTAATGAGGAGGTTTACCCGTCTGTCTATCTAAACCTGCACGCATGCAATGCAACGCCCCCAGTAAAGGGACGTCAGTACGAAATAATGTACCGAGTATGTAAGGCAATAGACTAAAAGCTGCAACTAAACTAATAATATAATAACTAAAAGTAACTAGGAGTCAAAGATAATCTGAAGATATGCTCACCTGTTGATACTGACTCAACTCTCTCAATATAGTAAGTAAATAGTTCTTCGACCTTATAAGGCTCGGTATATATAATTGCCCTGCCGTAGTAGGCTCGCTCATAGGCGCTCGGCCATACTAGGCTCTGTATCTCGGCCAATCGGGCTCGCTCATAGGCGCTCGATCACAGTAGGCTAGGTATATAACTTACCATCTGATTAGAGGTTGCCCAATAGGAGCCTGCCCATCGATTATAGCCTGATGGTGGTGAAAATATTGTAATACTGTATATATATATATATATATATATAGAAGAAGACAATACTCAATTGAATATAAAGTCCCGATACGGGAGAATACTATAACTTATAAGACTAGGATAGTGTATATAAATTCGGGAGTATGAACTTCTCTTTATGCCTCGTTATCAAACACATGTAATTACGAGATCATGCCAAAATAAAGAAAGGGCTTAGCCTTAACATACCTGAACCGATTCTCTTGACAATCCCTTTAACACTCGTTGAATGCGACAACACGTAACGACAGATCGAAGTAGGGGAAATTCGTATGATATTCTTAAGAAAGATTGCACTGTACTCCCTTAGAATCACAAAATCTCACGTTGCTAAGATACTAAGAATTCTCGTTTGAATTTTTGTAGCAATTCCGTTTGATCACTTTGTGAATTTGATCACAGCCTTGTAAGATACTTATTGAAGCCATCACGTTGAGACTATGGCTTTATGAATTCCATCCATAAGCTTAGCAATCTTATACATCTTCCTTAATTGTTTTTACCAAAGTGAGTGATGACTTGGCCACCAATCTCATTAATTGTGCCACCTAGCTTTATAGTGTAAAAGTCACTCATTTGAGTTTTAATTCCCACCTAATTTGCAGCCACGTTTTGGGACACCTTAAGCTTTATCCATAATCTCTTAATTATAAGTTAATCTCCCACTTAAAAATCCATAATTACCTAATTATTCCCATAATTAAGAATTATCTCAAATTACTTAAAATACTACTTATTTTTATCACACCTTATACACCTTACTATCATGGTCATGTGGTACCTTGTATGGCACTAGTCCATAAATACCGGATATTATAGCTCGGACTGTATTTTATCCCAAATTATCAAACTTTGACGAAACTCATTTTATTCGATTCGCTTACCCTATCGCCTTCATGAATTTACTTATCACTTGTTTGAAATAGCATAATGCTTATAATCTCAAAATAATCTCATTCCCGAACTTACATCGATTAGCTTACGACGAAACTTTAATGTACGAAAATGCGGAATGTAACATCTCATTTCCGAGCTTATATCAATTTACTTATAGCGTACTTCCACGTACGAAAACATGGGGTGTAACATGTAGTCCACCTCTCCAATCCTCTCAAGAATCTTAAAAGTTCTGATATACCTAGGGCTCAACTTGCCCTCTTCCTGAACCTCATAACACCCTTCATGGGCGAAACCCTGAGCAAAACCCGCTGCTAAACCATGAATGCAACGTTGTGAACCTTCTGATCTGCATAACTCTTCTATTTAGATTGGGATGTGCGAAGCCGATCTTGAATCAATTTAACCTTTTTCCAAAGCATCCTGAACCAAGTATGTACCCAATAGCCTAGCCTCACCTACCACAAACCAACCCACCAGACAGCGACACCATCTCCCATACAAGGCCTCACACAGAGCCATTTGAATGCTCCACTGATAACTATTGTTGTAGGCAAACTCCGAAAGTGGCAAGAGCTGATACCAAGAACCCCCAAACTCCATCACACATACACGGAGAATATCCTCCAACATCTTAATAGTGCGCTCGAACTATCCGTCCGTCTGAGGGTGAAATATTTTACTCAACTCAACTCGTGTGCCTAACTCACATTGTACGACCCTCTAGAACCGCAATGTAAACTGCGTACCTCGGTCAGAGATGATGGATACCGGCATGCCTGAAGTCGGATAATCTCATGAATATAAACCTGAGCCACCTGCTCTGAAGAATAAGTAGTCACCACTGGAATGAAATGAGACGACTTGGTCTACCTATCCATAATCACCTATATTGCATCGAACTTCCTCTGATTCCGTAGGAGCCCAACAACAAAATCCATAGTAACCCGCTCTTATTTCCACTCTGGAATCTCTAGCCTCTGAAGCAATCCACATGGTCGTTGATGCTCATACTTCACCTGTTGACAATTTAGACAATGAGCTACATACTCCAATGTGTCCTTCTTCATTCTACTCCACCAATAGTGTTGTCTCAAGTCCCGATACATCTTGGCGGCACTCGGATGAATGGAGTACCGCGAATTATGGGCCTCCTAAAGAATCAACTCACACAATCCATCTACATTGGGTACACATAGCCTCACTTGCATCCACAACACAATGTAATCCCTAATAGTGACCTTCTTGGCATCGCCGTGATGAATCGTGTCCTTAAGGACAAGCACATGGGAGTCGTCATACTAACCCTCTTTTATACGATCATATAGAGAAAACCGAGAAACCACACAAGCCAAGACTCGACTCGGCTCCAAAACATCCAATCTAACTAACTGGTTGGCCAAGTCCTGAACATACAATGCTTATGGCCTATCTGCTGCCGGTAGATCTGCTAAACTGCCCAAGCTCACCGCCTTACGACTCAAGGCATCGGCTACCACATTGGCCTTCCCGGGATGATACTGAATGGTGATATCATACTCTTTAATCAACTTTTACCATCTCCGTTGATGAAAGTTAAGATCCTTCTACTTGAACAGATGTTGTAGACTCCGATGGTCGGTATAGACCTCATAAGGGACACCATACAAATATTGCAGTCAAATCTTCAAGGCATGAAGAATAGCTGCTAACTCAAGGTCGTGGACAAGATAATTCTTCGCATGCACATTCAACTATCTAGATGCGTAGGAAATCACTCTACCGTCCTGCAACAGCACCGTGTTGAGGCCAACACGCGATGCATCATAATATACAGTGTAAAGACCTGAACCCGTAGGCAACACCAACAGTGGGGTTGTAGTCAAAGCAATCTTAAACTTTTGAAAGATCTCCTCGCACTCCTCGGTCCACCTGAATGGAGCACCCTTTTGGGTCAATGTGGTCATAGGTGCAGCAATTAGAAACCCTTTACGAATCGACAATAATACCCTGCCAAACCAAAAACTCTGGATCTCAGGAGATAAAGACGGTCTGGGCCAACTCTGCACCGCTTCAATCTTCTTCGGATCTACCTTGATCCCCTCACTCGACACTACATGACCCAAAAATGCCACCGAAACATGCCAGAATTCACACTTTGAAAATTTGGCATATAATTTCTTCTCTTAATGTCGGGAGCACGGTCCTCAAGTGTTTCTCATGATCCTCCCGGCTCCGGGAGTACACCAAGATGTCGCCAATGACGAATAAGTCAAGATAGGTATATAATACACTTTTTAGTAAGTGTATGAATGTTGTTGGGTCGTTGGTCAGCCCAAATGACATCACAGGGAACTTGTAATGACCATACCAAGTCCTGAAGGCAGTCTTCGAGATATCTGACTCCCGAATCTTCAACTGATGATAGCTTGACCGCAAATTAATCTTTGAGAACACTATAGCACCATGTAGCTGATCAAATAGGTCATCAATACATGGCAATGTATACATGTTCTTCATTGTAACCTTGTTCAACTGTCGATAATCAATACATATGCGCATAGAACCATCCTTCTTCTTCTTTACAAACAACACCAGAGCACCCCAAGGTGACACACTAGGCCGAATGAAACCATTATCAAACAACTTTTGCAACTGCTCTTGTAACTCCTTCAACTTTACTTGGGCCATATGATATGGTGGAATAGAAATGGGTTGATTGCCCGGTAAAAAATCAATACCAAAATTGATATTCGTGTCGGGCGGCATGCCTGGAAGATCCACCGGAAATGCATTTGGATAACCCCTCACTACCATAACTGACTCAACGGTAGAAGTATCAACACTAACATCTCTCATGAAGGCTAGATATGCCTCATACCCCTTCCCAACAATCTATTGTGCATTAAGGAAGGACATCACCCTACTAGGAACATAATCCAAGGTACCCCTCCACTCCAACCACGATAAACCTGGCATAGCCAATGTCACCGTCTTGGCGTGACAATCAAGGATAACATGATAGGGTGACAACCAGTCCATGCCCAAAATAACATCAAAATCTATTATACTAAGCAACAATAGATCGGCTCTGGTCTAAAAAACACCAAGAACAACTAAACATGACCGATACACACGGTCAACAATAATGGAATCTCCCACAGACATGGATACAAAGATAGGAGAACTCAAAGAAGCAAGGGATATACCCAAATATGGGGCAAAGTAAGATGATACATAAGTATAAGTGGAGCCTGGATCAAATAAGACTAATGCATCTCTATGACAAACCGGAACAATACCTGTAATAACTGAGTCGGATTCAACCGCCTCGGTCCTAGTAGGAAAAGCATAACATCTAGCCTGACCTCCCCCTCTAGGGTGACCTATACTTGCCCGGACTCCACCTCTTGCTGGTTGTGTAGGTGAGGTGGCAACTGGTGCGGTAACTAAGGCCTGAGAAGCATGAGGGTTTTGTAGAAACCTGAGGCCTCAGTAGTCTGTGGAGGTACACCCCTCCTGAGTCTCGGCCAGTCCCTCACCTCATAAAGAGTGTTACCAGACTCAAAACAAGCTCTCGGAGGATGTGGATATCGGAATTGGCTCAGGCCCGGTCGGTTCGAATGACCGATGAAAACACCCTGTGCAGGAGGTGCACTAGACAGTGGCGGTGCATAATGGGCAACCTGAGGCCTGTGAGTCACTAAATGAATAGGACGGCTCACATAGCCTCTACCATGATGGACTGCAATCGGGGCATGAGCACCACTATATTTTCTTCTCTCTCTCCAGGGCCCATACACCCTCCAATCTCCGAGCGATCTCCAAAGCCTGCTGGTATAGGATGTCAGTCTCTAACTCTCGAGCCATGCTAAATCTAATACGAGGGTTGAGCCCCTCGATAAATTGACGAACTCGCTCTCTGACAGTGGAAACTAATGCAGATGCATGACTGGACAACTCGCTGAACTGGACTACATACTTCAATACGGTCATAGCACCCTGGCTCAACTGCTCAAAATCTGCACATCATACATCCTTAAGACTCTAAGGAACAAATTCCCTCATGAACATCTCTGAGAATTGAGCCCAGGTGAGTGAAGTTGCCTTGGTCGGGCTACCCAACTCATACGTTAGCCACCACTGATAAGTCGTTCCCTTAAGTTGGAACATAGTGTAAACAACCTCGCTTGACTCCAGAATACCCATAGTATGGAGGATACAGTGGCACTCCTCAAGAAAACCTTGTGCGTCCTGTGAAGCCAAACATCTGAAAGTTGGAGGGTGGTACTTCTTATACCTCTCAAGTTTGAGTTGCTCCCCCTCAGAAACTTCTACCCTAACCTCGGGCTGAATTGGGACAACCGACTGCACTGGTATGACCTCTGGGACCTGGTCAACATGGACCCATTGCACTGGGGTACGGGCGGCGGGAGTGTGTGCTCCTCCCCCGACCTGAGATATGGCAAGAGCAAGTGGGATCAATCCTGCCTGAGCTAAAGTACCAAACATGCTCAAAACCTGGGCGAGAGTCTCCTGAAGTGTGAGGGTAGTAACAGGGGTTTCGGGTGCCTTCCCTCCAACTGGAGCTACTGGTGGCTCCTATGTAGTAGCTAGGGTATGTGCTCTAGTTGCACCACGTGCCCGTCCTCTGCCTCTACCCCGACCCCGACCTCTTACTACTCTGGTAGGGGGCACGGGTGTCTCATCATCTGATCCAGCCGTTGCATGTCCTCACCATCTGTGAAAGAATAAAAAAAACTAGATTTGGAATTTCGAAGTCAACAAATTCGCACGATAAGGAATCAAAGAAGTGAAACTTTTCCTAACAGTTCCATAGCCTCCCGAAGATAAGTATAGTCTCTGTACCGATTCGCGAGGCTCTACTAAACTAGCGTGTGACTCATAACACCTATGAACCTAGAGCTCTGATACCAACTTGTCACGACCTCAATTTCCCTCTATAGGATGTTGTGATGACATCTAGTCTCTAAGACTAGGTAAGCCTAACAATCATGCAGAATATAACTGAAATAGCAAATGAACTGTCAAATACTCAGCATTTCTTAATAAAGAAAACTCCATAGCTCAGCATTTACAACTTCCCACAAAACCCGGTGATATCGAGTCACAAGATCTACAACGATATCATAGTCATCCCTATACCACTGTGTCTAGTAAAAGAAGGAAAATATAGAAATAAATAGAAGGTGACTTCGAGGCCTGCAGACACCGGCAGTTGTACCTTGAAGTATCCAAGTACGAACTTAGCTCATTGATGCCTGGACTGGTAGGAGGTACCTGAATCTGCACAAAATATGTGTAGAGGCGTAGCATGAGTACACCATAATGATACCCAGTAAGTGTCAAGCCTAATCTCGGTAGAGTAGTGACGAGGTCAGGTCAAGGCCCTACTGGAATAAATAAGAAAAATTGGACAAGTGTATAACAGTGTAGTAATGAAAACAATGAAATTGAAACAACAAATAACATATCAAGGTTAGCTATACGGAACTAAGGCAAGTAATGCAACACGAAGAAGACAAGGAATGATATGCTAAGGAAACAAAACAACCAAAGACAAGTGCAGCAATAGAGCAATACCAACAAGAGTCACTACCGACGTACCACCTCGTAGTCTCAAATCATAAGAATAATTCACAATATTTCCTTATATTACTGCGGGAGCCTTGCATTTAGTTTTGAAAATTATTTTTCCGAAATAGCATCCTGCGTTTTAGCCCACCTTGTCACATCGCGTTGCTTCTAGTAGTTCCACTACTAGCCACGCGTATCAAGCCCACCTTATCTCACTGCATGAATTTCAACCCCAAAAACTTAGACCACCGCATGTGTATCAATATCACAACGTATCACAAATCGCACCTCAAATGCCCAATATCAACACTTGCTAAAACAATCATCAATAACATTGTTTTCGCAATAAAGAGCTCATGACTCAATCACAATGTATACAAGAGTCTCAACAAGAATAACCAATAGTGAATAACTCAACACGAATAGTATTTCACAACTTAACACTTTGCCTCAATGTGAATCATGACCTTTATAACTCGATACCAATTTCAACAACAAGATATTCTAAGAATAACAACTTCAAGTAAAAAGTCCAATAGTTAAATAAAGAATATGGAATAAAAGAAACAAGAACTTCAACTAAACATGTAGAGAAATTAGCAAGTAAGAGAAAAGACAAGTAGAACACGTGAAAATAGACTAATGATGATGAATATAACATGTTAAGATAACTCAATTAAGGCATGAAAGGAATCTACATAACTAAAATCGGTAAATTTTCACTTTTAGCCTGTGTACACACTCGTCACCTTGCATACACGGATTCCACACATCACAAATAACACCAATCCTAAGGGGTAATTTTCTCACACAAAGTTAGGCAAGATACTTACCTCGAAAAATACTAACTCAATCCACTAGTAGACCTTTCCCTTGATTATCCAACTCTGAACGGCTCGAATATGCCAAAAACAACTTCATACCATAAATATAAACTATAAAAAACTATTTCGGATAATAAAATTACGATCTTTGCTAAGAAATAAAAAGTAAACTCAAAAAATCAACACATGCTCGCATCTCGGAACCCGACCAACATTACAAAATCCGAACATCTATTCGATAATGAGTCCAACCATATAAGAATTACTCAAATCCGACCTCAAATCATCTTTCAAAGCCTCAAAATTTAGTTTAGAAAGTTTTCATAATTTTTTTCTCAAATTTTCAACTCAAATCACTAATTAAATGATGCAATTAACAATAGATTCGTGTAATATAACCAAAATTGAGTTAGAATTTTTTACCCCAATGATTTCCTTGAAAAACTCTTAAAAAATCACCACAAACCTAGCTCTCTAAGTCCAAAAATGGATTATAAAATCAAACCCTCGAAATTATGTATTTTCTGCCCAACGATTTTGCTTTTGCGGGACTTTAGTCGCATCTGCGATGCCGCACCTACAGAAATATCATTGTAGGTGTTGTTCCCACTAAGGTCAGGGAAATCCTCTTTTGCGGCAAAACTCACGCACCTGCGAACGTGCACCTGCAGATAATCTATGCTTCTGTGATGACCGACCAAGCTAGCCCACTCCGCATCTCCGACCATTTCTTTCGCACCTGCGGGCTCGCAGATGCGGAAACCGTCTTGCGTATGCGATCCCAGGACTGGGAAGCCCTTTTTGCTTCTGCGCTCTATCACTCGCATTTGTGACTCCGCACCTGCACTATTCCTTCCGCATGTGTGATGACACCCGAAGGCTGGCACTTCAGCAATGAGGCTAAGTCCAAAGTTGATCCAGATTCAATCTGAATCACACTCGGGGGCCCGGGGCCCATCCAAATATACCAACAAGTACCAAAATATATAACGGACCTACTCGAGGCCAAAAATCACATAAAATAACATCGATTCTATGAATCGCAGCTTAATTCAAGCCTATGTAACTATGAACTTCCAAATTCCAAAAACTAATATCGATTCATACCAAGACAACTTTGATTGACTTAAAACTTTGCACACAAGTCTTAAATGACATTACATACCTATTCCAACTTTCGGAATCGAAATTCGACCCCGATATCAAGAAAGTCAACTCCCGGACAAACTTTCCAATCTTCCAAATCTTAAATTTTTTAACTTTCGCCAATTCATGCAGAAACGACCTACAGGCCTCCAAATCGACATCCGGACACGCTCTTAGGTCCAAAATCACAATACGGAACTGTTGGAACCGTCAAAATTCTATTTAGAAGTCATCTACATAAAAGTCAAAATACGGTCAACTTTTTCAACTTAAAGCTCCGACTTAGGGACTATATGTCCCATTCCACTTTGAAACTCGTCCGAAACCAAAACCAAATACCCCCATCAAATCACATATCCATAATACAACATAGAGGAAGCAATAATTAGGGGATCATGGCTAAAATATTCAAACAACCGGTCGGATCGTTATAATATCCCAACCTCTTAAACTAAAAATAGTTTTCAGATGTTTAATACATGTATAATATGTGCATAACTGTGTATAATCTATGTATACTTCCTAAAAGAAATTAAACAACAAATCCAACCGTCTATTCATGTAAGGATCATTTTTTATATAAATCGTGTAACCCTCATTTGGTGCCTTACTGGGCCTATATTTATGAGCTCATGAATGAGTACGATCTTCAATTCAACGGCCCAAAACAAACTTTTAAGCTTTCAGGCCCACATTGGGCCTGGATTGCGCTAACTAATGGGCTAATTTCTTTGATCACTTTCGATTATAGAAAATGGATCTTTACACAAATAGTCTGTAGAGTTCATTATTTATTTTTTCTAATTGGTATACATAGATTATAGATAGTTATACACGTATTATACAGGGTTAGATTTGCAATTTAGAAGAATTAATCTAGATAGCCCAACCGTTTAAACTAAAAATAACCTACGAATATAATATATATATATATATATATAAGTGGGAAGCCCAAAGTTGAAAGTTGTATTACGAAAATGCCCTTCAAAAGTTGATCAAATAAATTACCTCCCATACAAACACTATTTTTATAACATTTTAATACTACCAAATAGTAAATGACCCTCTAATAAATAGTATATATAATTGATTAAATGAAAAGTCATTAGCGTGAAGTTGTATCTAAAGAATTTGAAGAGTACTTTGAGTAATTAATGCACTAAATTCAGTAAATAATACATATATGGACCATATCCATCTATTAAATGCCTATAAATAGTGAAATCGTGAGATAAAATGACGTTTGGAGATATCGTTTTTACCATTACTTTTTTCCATTTATTTACCTTTAAATTCTTAGATAAAGTTGATGTTACATTCTTTAGCTTAATTAATTATCATTTTTCTAATTAAGATCCATCTTTACAGGAAAAGAAACACTACACAGATCTTCTCCAGTAACAAAAGATAGGGTTTTGGGTGATTTCCTTGGAAAGAAAAGTCGAGATGGAGACGACATTAATCTCCATTGCATCTCGCCTAATGTATCTTAGATCTGCGCAGTTTATGTATCAATTTTCCTTATCAAATAACTATAATTTACAAATTACGTCTCTATTGCATCGATTTTTGTTCCGTCAATAGATCTGTAAAGCAAAATGCGAGAAACTAATATTTATCGCATGGTCATTTTTATTTCATAGTATATGTTGGTTTCTTTGCCTATTGTCACACCCCAACCTAAGTGAGGTGGACATGCACCCACTACCTCACTTATATAGCGACTCATTCTGTACGGTTACTGATTTACTTAAACTCGAGCTCATGTACATCATGCTGCTAACGGCAACATAACTAACCACATGTGTTCATACGTCTACAAAAGCCTCTAAGAATATCTTACTTACATAGCCTGGTTGGGACAGGGCTCCGACATATATATATATATTCCTGTCCCGATAATGTCTGATAACCTCTAGACTCGGCTGTACTCCGGATGAAATGGAGCTTCGCCAATACTCAACTGGATATCAACTTTGTCTATGATAAGAGCCCATCAAACTGGATACCTGAACCTACAGACATGAATGTAGTGCCCCAACGGTGGGATATTAGTATAAAGAAATGTACTAAGTATGTAAGGCAAATAACATATGAATAACTGAATTGAAACTGAACTGACATGTATATATGATATACTGAACATAATTGGAGGGTCAATGAAATCGGGGAATGATACTTACCTTATTCCGACTCGTAACATATCTATAGTATTGAATTATCCAACTTACCTAACAAAGGATTTAGACTGGAAAGGGAAGGCTCTGTTGGCCGAGAACACCTAATGTTGCGACTGTCGTATATACATCTAATTCGCGTCATGATTTACCTGAACTTATTCCCACATGCTCTCTGAACTGGAAACCATCATATTATGGAACTTCATCTATAACA
This sequence comes from Nicotiana otophora, assembly GCA_000715115.1. NCBI lineage: Eukaryota > Viridiplantae > Streptophyta > Magnoliopsida > Solanales > Solanaceae > Nicotiana > Nicotiana otophora. The sequence continues at coordinate 78,881 of AWOL01S0010673.1, read as the reverse complement.
TTCTTCTAGCCATCATACTTTATATCTGAATACTTGCCTCAGGTAGATCAAACATCTCTAGGGCTACACTGAAACATAAAAGTGGCACTTACGCGTTTCAACAGAGACCGGCCGTAGGGCTCACTCAACATGAATAACCAGTAGCTCTTATGCGCAATATAGTAGGTCGTCCATACGGCCCACAACAATCATGAATATCTAGTGGCTCGTATGAATAACATAATAGACCGTCTGCATGGCTCACAATACCAAGATCTGGCTATGCGTGCAACTGAGACCGTCCATAACCATTCTTCATTATGCACCTATGCATTCATAGACAGTCCAAAGGGCTTCACTGTACACCTACGGGTTCATCGGTCGTTCGTAAGAACCATGTCTTATACATATTCATTTCGTATCACTCGTGCAGACATCATTCAATCATCAGTAGGTAAACTCGTATTCATAAACATATAAGTTTGTGAGTAACTCGTTACAACAACCAATCCTTATTAGTTATCCTCTTGGTGTATTATCCTTCGTATTCTATATTATTTAGTCGTAAAGAATGTTGTAACTATTTCGGAATCACACTTTTATCCTTATTTCACTTAACGACTCATTTTTGGGGATTACATGATTCTATCTACTTATAGCTATTTAATATGCTTAGCTTATGAGGCTAGTTGTTATACACGCGCACACACACTCATACATACACATATTCTGTAATAAGAGTTGTGGGATTTACGCTCTATCAACTTATATTCTTATTGCTAAACTTATCATATTTTGTAGTTTACGACTCCATAGGTAACATATATTGTCTCTTAACATATATAATCAACCTTATTTAACTTGAGAGGAACGTGACTATCTTCGTGGATCTTTATCAGTTTCGTGAATACAAACGTGTAAGTATTGGAAGTCGTGTCATTCTTTAGGTCGAATAATTCTTATCATTCTGCAAATTATACATTGTGCTACCTTGATGAACTATTCGTATATAACTATCCATTATTATACGAACATTATATTGCTTCTGATTCGTTAGACCATTCGTACGTAATCTTTAATTGACATCTAGATGTCTTGTTACGTATAGAAGACAAGGACCTTTCGGAAGGCTCTACTTACTTCTTACTTCTTAGGAATACATGAAACTATGATCAACATAATCTATTTCAATATACGTATGGCTATACTCGTGAACATACCTTAATCGTCGAAATAGTACATATACAAAGACTCGCCCCTTTGAATTCCTTATAAGAGCAATTTAAATTATGCCAAAGAAAAGAAAGAAAAACCTTACATATCTTATAATATCCCGTCCAATCCTCAAGCTAACTTAACCTGCAGCTCCTATGTCTACAAGCAATGAATAATACTATTGTCACAAAACGAAAAGCCATAACTTATTGCATTTGAACGACACACCTTATTCTATGATAAAACGGACAGCGGCTTCCCTATCTATATGACTTCTCACAAGTCACAACAACCAAACAATATCAATAATACTCATAATAAGACTTTGAAAATATTTTAACAATCCCAACGAGCGGCAAGCTCGATTTACGATAACAAATTAGAGTTTGAATCAAATTTCTTCTTCGTGAATTTGCTTACAATATCAATAATATTATATTTATGTTTACCACCTAATTTTCAACCCCAAACATCAGAAGAATAATCTTCAAAACAGCTCACGCGCTTAGCACCTTAACTTTTATAGTCAATAACTTATTTTTCATGTTTTCTTCTTTAATCAACTTAATTAACACCTAGAAAAGCTTAACAACAACAACCATAATATTATCAAATTATTTTTCATAATTTCCAGTCACCACAAACCATATATGTAGCCACAAAACAGTATAACAAAAAGATAACCATGTCTCATGTTCTTTCAAGTGTTATCTTATGATTTTTCACTCAACCAACACAACCAACACAAGATTCACCTTAGGCACAATCAAGAAGATGTTATACATACCCTAGGTAGCAGCTAAAACTAGAAACCTCATCACAAATTAGCTCATAATAACCCTCAATCACACCACAACATCATAGAAGCATTCTCTTGTAGTCTTTAACACTTTTAATGATAATTTGACTTGATTTTCCTTGAATTTGATTCTTGGATCTTGAAGATATGTGAGCGAGGATTTTGGAGAGCTTATGGACGAAGTTTGGGTGAGAATTGACCAGAAGTGAGGCTGAAACGTCTTTTAAAAGAAGTAAAGTTGGTGGCCGCCTCAAGTGGGTCCCAACTGGGCTACATATGCAATCTCGCGGAAACGTGAATATCTCTCTATTCCGATGTCATATCAATAACGGTTTAACGAGTTAGAAACTAGACTCGTAGATCTTCAATTTGATAGGTATATTACCCCATAACTCCAAGCATATTGGGAGAAAAGCTCAGTGACATTAGACCTAAATTTCAGTACAATTTATGAACGTAATATGTGACGACTTTCGTCAACTTTTGTTTCACAACTCGCTTGGCTTCAAAACTTAACACACCACTATCATATGACTAAAATACCTCATAACATTACCTTCTTATTATGTTAAGCACCCTAGTCTCACCCTAAAAGTACGGGTTATAACATTCACAACTTGCCGACTTTCGACGAAATTTATTTTTTTCGAATTATTTTTAAACTCCAAGGTAACATGATTAATTTCTTATGTACTTTCAAAGATGATCTCATTTTCGAGCGTACATCAATTGACTTGCGACGTACTTTTACGTACAAAAACATGGGTGTAACACCTATAATATCTTATGGATTTTATTGCTTGTAATCTATCTTCGACAAGTCGCTACAACAAGACGGTGTATGTAAATGTGAGATATATGCATGGTCACTTTTGGTTAATATTTTATTATGTTGGTAGCTCTTATTAGCCACTTTTGGTTAATATTTGATGTAATTGCTAGATTTTTTATTCTTTTTTTAAAGTAAAAGAAATTTAACACTGTTAGAAGAAAAAACTACAAAGGGCTGAAAGATGTGCCTTCCAATAAGTCCAGTGAGTTAAAGCTACTGCAAATGTGTGACCTTCTAAATCTGCTTCAATAACTATGTGTTGATTTGTACAAGATAATTTATTTTTTTGACAAACTTTGGACTAGATAAGTGTTGTATGTCCATAGGGTACGAATGTATGCAATTTATTTCATTTGGCTTGTAAACAAGTTATATTAAAATTATAATATGGGGATTAATCAAAGGAGAAATAAAATCAATCGTGATTTTTATATATTTTTGTATAGCAATTTCTAATTGGATACTATGTTGGACTCGGGAGGAGCGATACAAATATGGTGATTATTAATTTATGCGCTTTGAGATTCAACTTTAAGTGTTCACCAAAGATAACAAATTAATTACTTATTTCGTCCTTAAAAGTCAAATAATGAGTTTAGTTTTTATATATTGACATAAGATTTTTGCATTTTCATAATACTCTTAACAAACTACATGCAATTATCTAAAATATATATAGATTGGAACCGTAGAAAAGTGAGTACATAAATAAAGAGTAGATACCGAATATTTAACTTCTCTGGTCAGAAAATAAATAATATTTTTGTAATTTAATTATAAAATAATTTTCAATATATTTATATTTTACAACATTTTGTGATAATTCATACGGGATACACGTGCAACACACATGTCCAGAGACTAGTATGTGTTTACGCGTGTATAATTTATGTACACCAAAGAAAATAGCAAATCCAAGCGGCTATTTGTGTAATGATCCTATTTCTTATAAAATTGAAAGTGATAAAAGAAATTAGTGTTTTTTCACTTTTAGCCCGCGCTAAAAATTATTTACATTCGTTAGTCGAAAAAGTATATAAAATTTATAAAATTTTTGTATATAACATATATATATATATATATATATATATATATATATATATATATATATATATATATATATATATATATATACAGACACAGAAAAAATATATAAAAATATATATTTTTTCGCATATTATTTTGAGAACGCTTATTCAGTGTCATTTTTTCCAATAAATTAGCCCATTAGTATCCAAGCCCATATAGGAGATGGACATGAAAAACAGCAATTACAAGCCCGTGATGAGGCTCCATATCTACATGGACGAAAAAAACTCCCTTTTAAGAGGCAAAAATATCAACATAATTCCAGCTGGATCTACGATTGCATAAAGCCATTCTATTAAATTTACATTTTCCCCCTTATTTTTCTAATTAATTTTTTTATTACTTTTTTACGAAGTTTGGTAATTCCTTCCTTTCAGTTTTGCAACTTCAACAAATATTCTAAAAGATTTCCAGAATCTCGAAATGATTTCGCCTTTGTTATAATTATTCATGGCATCAAAATTTCAAAGTATATATCAGTTTAATCCTTTTGAAGTCACTATTAGTAGTAATACAATATATGAATACAATTGTTTTTAATTGCAATATGGTTGTATTTTCTCTTAGGGTAAAATGTAGGCAAAGAGGCTTAATAATAGTTTTGAATTTTGTATTCATGTATGTCATAACAGTATGAGTAGTTAAAACTATGGGTGTCAATAAATATTTAAAAACCGACTAAATAGACAGAATTGTACAGCACCGAATTAATTTTTAGGGTTCTTTTAATAAAATCGTAGACTTTTATATAAATCTATAACTATACCGATAATTAGTGTAGGTTTTTTATTTTATAAAAATAAATCGAAAAATTACCGAACCGTACCGAATAAATTTACAATGTGAAAAATATATTTATATATTAAGTTTAAAATTAATAAAGCATTATATTTGTTCTTGAGTCTTGAAATTGTGAAACAATTACAAGCCAACAAGTAATTAAACTCAAAATCCTAAACCTATTATGCTACTTCTATTAAAAATAAATTATTTTCATCATACCCACTAGCAAGACACAAAATATTATGGCAATTATGTGTAACAAACTACAATGTATTGAATATGTTTCATTTCGTACGATTTAGATTTATCTTTTTGAATGTTTAATCTTTTATAGACTTTATTCTCGAATCCAAACTTGGTTAATATCTTTCCACTCGCGTGATTTATATTTTCTTTGTACTTGCTTAGTTTCTTTTACACTATTGTTTAAAATAGTTGATGGATCTATAGCCATCTTTCATATTTTCTTAATTCATCATTTTTTAAAATGTAAAAATGTATAGAGAGTTTTGCTAAGTCCTATAAGTACATGTGTTATTGTTTTCTACTTCTACTAGTGACTTTTACATGACATTTTTAAAAATTATCGAAAATTAACCGAACTATACCGATACCGAAGAGAAATCGATATAATTGGGAAGATTTTGAAAAGTTTAATTTTGATTATACATAATAGAATAACGAAAAATTGTATAGTATAAATTTTATAAAATAACCGGACAAAACGAACTATTGACGCCCCTAGTTAAAACTATAACATATTAATTTATCTTTAAGCATTTTGTGATGAAAGTTAAAAATAATATTTCACAAATAGTATTATGTGTTGTTTTTAGGCCAACTAGAGTCCAATAACCCAACAAATTTGAATTCATATCCAACGACCTTATGCTATCTAGTTAAGTATGTTCTATTCCTCAAATAACTTTAACAAAATGGTAATTATTTTCAAAATAACATTCGGAAAACTAGTTAGTACTAACAACCTTAGTTACTAAGACATCATAAACCATTTAGTCACATTTTAACTGCAACATTCCATATGAGCTTATCCCTACATCGTTAATGAGATGTTTAAGGTTCTAGTTTTGGGAATGAACACTCTTAAACCTTATTAATAGGGCGCGTTTTTACTCTAATAGATTTTAATCGATGTAATTTTGAATTAGCCGAATTAATAGGCATCGAAAATTGAATAGTTATACAAAATATAAATTTGATGTACATGCTCGAGACATGTACTTATTTGATGTTACCAATATGTTTTCATTTGTCAAAGTCTTGGTAGACATAGTTACTCTGTACATGTATAACTAATTTGCATGCAAATGAGCTTGAATACCTCAATTATAAAAAAAAGGCCATATAAGTACACAAACTGGCGCAAAAAAGATTAAGGGGTCGTTTGGTTGGAAAATAAATTATATCATGATTAAATATTTCTGGATTAGTTATTCCGAATTGTTGTCCCACCTCCCATAGAGATAAAAATAATACTACAATACCGTAATTTTATCCCAACTAAACGTGAGATAAAATCGTTTCAAATTTATTTCGAAATTAATTAGTATATTTTATTCCTTGTACCAATCGAGCCCTCCTTGTACCAAGAGCAAGGTGGGGAGTTCTTGGAGGGAAGGATGCCGATGGTCATTTGGAAACAGCCTCTCTACCCCAGGGTAGGGGTAAGGTCTGCGTACACACTACCCTCCCCAAACTCCACTAGTAGGATTATACTGGGTTGTTGTTGTTGTTGTTGTACCAATCGAGCCCTAAGGTTAAAAAGAAAAAGAAAAAAGAAGACCTTTAGAGAGTACTAAATAGATGAGGAGAAAGCAAAGTTGCCATCGTCACGTCTCCTTAATAATTAAACAAAGGAAACTCTTAATCAAAAGAGAATAGCAAACTTTTCATTTTAACGCATTGGACTTGGAGAAGAAGAAGAAAAACAATCTACAATAGCACACGAAAACTAAACGGAACCCCGCTACGTAATTCTCCCCTTCATTATCCACGCAACCCAAACTCTCTATCGGCGGCGACCGGCGGCGGCCGTCCTTCTTCTTCTTCTTCATCCACCACCGCCTGTTAAGCATCTAATCTTTTTGCCTCAACCCTTTTTGAGGTTGTTTCGGAAATTTATAGTTTTTATTTCACTTTATTGTAGGAGAAAAACCTAAATATTTTGGGGTTTAAAATCCCCTATACCCTCAGTGTGAGCCCATATATTTTAGCCGTGGATACGGGCAAGCTGGTTCGTACACTCATCACACACACAAAAAAAAAACCACTTTCCCAATTGGGATTTTTTAGTTGTTTAGAATCCCTTTATTTGGGAACATAGTGGGCAAGCTGGTCCGAACACCGTTTTTTTTTTTTGGGGAATTGCTTCACCTAGTTGTTTATTTTATGGTATATTGAGGATTTCAGCTGGGTATTGGTGGAGACAGTAATCTAGTTGTAGGTAAATTGCTTTGTTCTCTTGTATTATCTATCTTGTATTGTGATTTTTTTTTGTTAGGATTCAAGATATGAAGTAACATGGTCAAAGAGGATTCATTGCCGACCCCAACTTGTTTGGAACTGGGCTTTGTTATTGATGTTATTGTAGGATTCAGGACAATGCATGTGTAGTGTCATATAGTTTGCAATTTTATGGGTAAAATTATCTACTGTGAATATGATATGTGACTCTTGAAATTGGATTAGTGGGTATTTTGTAGTGTATCATGATTGACAATGTATGATATATGAATACGAGATAATCAGAGCTTGTAGTTAGAAAGTTGTAGCCTTTGGAATATTGTCAACCATTGAGATATCAATAAATGGACGACGGCCTTAATTCGAAATTAGTTGGGATTGATTATATGAATCATCAATTTTCTTTTTAGACCAGTTGACTACTACATTGGCTATTGTACTTGATTGGCTACATTATCTATTTTGGAAAACCTTGTTCAACTATGGCAGTAGATGATACACAATAAAATTAACCAAAGAGAAAGCAGGATAATTGGTGCTCCGCATCGCACTCCATTAAAGCCGGCTTCCATCCTTGTGTTTCAGTGTATAATTGTGGACAAAATTGTACTCCTCCCTCATGGATTTCCTACTGCCCCTTAAGTTCGCGACTGTCAATCTTCTCCGGTAGAGTTTTATCTCCATGAACATTTGCCATTCTGTAGATAAATCTTAGTATTGCCTTTCTCTTCCTTAACCACGTCGTCCTCGATTTTGTCTCCAGCTAACCTTCTGTACTACTAAGATCTCCAACTTGTCCTTTTCATTACTCTCTGTGTAGCTTGTCCTCCTCCAACAATATCCGTGCTAGCTTGTTTTTCTACGAGTCATGTAAGCTTATTTTTTTCTTTTTGATAAGTGACTCCAATTCATGTAAGTTATCAAGCATCTTTGCGATTTTTTTTCCCACTCTTATGAAACATCAACTCCTCAAATCCTCCTTTAGTTGCTTCTGTTAGAGTCTCACATTGGGTTCGGATGGGGTCTTTTTCTCATTATATGAGGTCTTGGGTTAGCCTCCCCTCATGAGCTAGCTTTTGGGATTGAGTTAGATCTAAAGTTCATTTCTTTACATGGTATCAGAGCCAAATGCATCTCAGTTCTTGGTTTACTTGATGTTGAGCCCCCATGTTATATCGTCCTCGCTCTAGATGTGTGCGGTTGGGGGAGGGGGGAGGGTGTGCGTTAGAGTACTGCATCGATTGTGAATGGGGTCTTTGGTCTCCTTATACAGTCTTCGGCAATCTTCCGGTCTTCCCCTCATGAGCTAGTTTTAGGGTTGTGTTAGGTGCAAAGTTCATTTCTTTACTATTTCAATTTGTTTGGCCATTTGTAATTGGTCTTTAAGAACATGATAATTGTCCCACTATGCTTTCTTCGGCATCTGTAGTTATGTAATCAAATTTAAAATATATTGACCTCTACATGTTTCCTTGCAATCGAGCATTATCAGCTCATGATCAGATACCTGCAACAACATGTTTGTTGTAATATATCAGCCTCAGTTTCTATTCAGCATATATTTGCAAATTGTGAATGCGGGAAGCACACATTCTATTGGTTCATGTAAACTTTGCTCCTGATACTTGTAAGTTAATTAGCTAATTAATGAAATTTGAAAAAGTCTGCCCTCCTTACTAGTCATGTTTCTTCAACTCCGCCCTCCTCCTCCTTTTCCTAGTATTTTTGTCCTGTCCTGCAGTTTTAATGCTTCCTCCTTGGTTCACTCCCTTTTAATCATCAAAAAATTCAATGCCTCCCCTTCAAACCCCAAACACACGCTTAGCATGTCAAACACCATTGATTTTCCCCTTGAAATACTAGGAGGAAAGGAACTGTAAGACCTACTCCTGTCCTATTATTGAGTGGAGACATGCAACTCAATATGTAAAGGATCATAGATCCATGAACCAGCTCCGACCTGCAGAAAACTTTTTGAAATTGTCAAAATTACTAAAATCTGCTTGAGTACTGGTAAGTGTAAAACGTCCAGCGGCTTACAACTGGAAGTGTGACAAGCAAGTGAATTTCCTTAACTAACTTTTTGCAAAACTTTGAATCTGCTGATCTTATGAGTTGTGACCTTTGTTTTCATGTCTTCTTTGGTACATGCTTTGAGTTTGTCTGGTAACTGAGTCTTGCAGAACTAGGACCAAAAGACATTCTACACAAGGCTTAAGTAGTCATTTTGCTTCGGTACTTAATAGCAGAACTGGAGCTCTGTCGGACTCTCACATATTAACTAATTAGCTAATATATAGAAAAGGAAAAACTTTAGATAAAACAATCATTGATGATTTTATGCTTCCGAGATTGATTTTATCATTTATGGGATGCTAAAGCATGATTCTACATGTTCATTATCCTTCTTCCTAAAACCATTTAACAACCAATGAAGAACCCCATTGAGGTAAGAGCATACTTGTTCATACTTTGAAGACCAGCTGAAGAATGACTTTTTTTTTCTTTACTTTTCAGTGCAGTATTTTAATTAATTGGTGCATGGGGAATGGTCAGGCTGTGTTTGCATATGGTCAGCGTACATGAATGATGTTCAGTGGACAAAAAGGCGCTAGTGGCCTTAACATATTCAAATGGAAATGGCATGGCGAATCATCGTTGAGAACAGGGTTGCTTGATGATGTGCCTCCTGAAATCGAACTGTCGGACTATCGCATAGCACCAAGTCCTGGTAGTGAAAGCCCATCTGGGCTTCTTAATGGTGAGAGCTTGAATGTTGAGCCAATTGCTGATCTGGACCTGTTCTTTGAGAGGCTCTACAACTATTATTGTGAGAAAGGATTATGGTGCATTATTATAAAGTGGATATTTGAACTTCTGAGCCTAGCATTCACCATATGCTTTTCTGGGTTTTTTCTGTTGTATGTTGATTGGAATGGGCTCCGCAACGCAAAATGTGGAATGGATGCTGTGGAATCTGGAATCAAGCAATGTAATCTGGCCAATGAAGCTCTTCATCTGCACCCATTGAAGCCTCTTACGCTCTTCAAAGCCATTGTTTTAGGTTACCTGGGGATATTTTCTGTCTACTGGATATTTTGCTTCTTGAGGTTTTTTGCACAGCTAAAAGAAACCCTGGCAATCCGTCAGTTCTATTACAGAAGGTGCGCTGAAATATCTTAAAAGATTTTCTGGAAGTCAAATATTCTGACATATCATTCATTTCTTTTTCTTGCTTTAGTTATAATTAATGGAAACTCAAGATGTACTGATTGTTTTTATTTTTATTTTTATATTGCATGTTATCATTGCCTGCCAATACTTCTTTCATCACTATGAGAGTCTTGGAGTCTTTCATTCCTCTAGCTAATCACAATGGTGTTATGCTTTTGTGCAGTCTTCATGTGACAGACAATGAGATACAAACCATTCCATGGGCATCTATTCTTGAAAGGGTTGTTCAGTTACAAGAATTGCAACAACTCTGTGTAGTCAAGAATCTTTCTATTCATGATGTGGTTATGCGATTAATGCGGAAGGAAAATTATTTGATAGGAATGCTTAACAAAGGATTCCTTGCTTTTCCTATTTCTCACTGGGTACCTGGCGCTGGTCCAACTATCAAATGTGGCCCCAATGGAGTGCGTAGTCGTCTAATACTGACAAAAACCCTTGAATGGACCTTAAATTGGTGCATACTGCAGAGCATGTTTGACAGGTATTTGACAGTATGCCCTACCTTGCGGTCAAATTGCCATGTAGTGCTTTCTAATTTAAGTAAATGAAGTTTGTTTTCTTCCATATGCCCTTACTAATTTGTTCTCCACTCCTACAATTTAACTGGTGTTTTTTTTTCCTGCAGAAACTTTTGTATAAGGAGGGAATTTATTTCTGATCCTAAAACATTAAAGAAAAGGCTTATGATTGTTGGAGTTTTAATGCTTCTCCTATCTCCGTTTCTCGTCATATTCATGCTGGTGTATCTCTTCTTGAGGCATGCTGAACAGTTTTACAACCATCCAAGTACGGCATCGTCTCGAAGATGGTCAAATCTTGCCAAGTGGATGTTTAGGGAATTCAACGAGGTATCATTTCTCTGGTATGAGCTTGATAGGTTGAGAAACATGGAACTTGTCATTTTGGATCTGTCTTTTGGTCCCATTTCTTTGGTTATTACTCCATTTTATGTGACGGTGTTTGACTGGGCATGGAGTTTTAAGAAAGAAAGAAAGACTTTTGAAACTTGTGGCCTAAAACAAATCACAGACATTTGTGTGGCTATAAATCATTTCATTAAGGTAAAATAGGAAGTTTAAAGTGAAGTTCTTTCTAAATATAGAAAATGATCATTTTTTTTGGGACAAAGTAAAAAGGAAATTGTGCCACATAAATGGGACAGAGGAGTATTATTTCTTTTTGGAGGTGAGTGGTGGGAATGGGACTTGGGAAGGGCAAAGGATGGGACAAAGTTAAAAAGGAAAATGTGCCACATATACAGAGGAGTATTATTGTTTTTGGGGGGGTGAGGGATGGGAATGGGGACTTGGGAAGGGCAAATGCGTTTAGCATACTGCGTTTACTCTCTTGCTTTCAGGTTACTTGTATGGGTATAGGGTAATGTCACTATAACTCGTCAAGCTTATCGCCTTTCAGCTGTATATTACTTCTATATTTTCCATAGTCCCTCTATTGCACGATAGACTTTCTGTAACATATTTATGTAACAGACAGACTGAGCCAAATGAAATGGGTTAAGTGGAATGACTACAACAGATTCATGCATCCAACCCCAACTAGTTTGGGTTTGAGGTGCAATTGATTGGTTTTGTGCGTGTGTCTATATTGTGAGCTAACATTCTAGTGAGAATGTGAGCTATGGTTTTATTAGCTCTTTTGCTTCACAAATTGTTTGGTACTTTCCATCCGCATACTTGAATTCTGTTATGGATTTTACTTTTATACTTGTCCACGTCTTCTTTGTTTTCAGGTTGACCATTTGTTTAAGCATCGCATCACCAGCAGTGTCATACATGCTTCGGATTATCTAAAGCAATTCCCATCGCCTATTATATCTATCGTCGCAAAGTTCATTTCTTTTGTTTCCGGTGGATTTGCTGCTGTTCTTATTATCATTGCTTTTCTAGAAGAATCTCTGCTGGAAGGCCATGTAAAATACTTAAACTTCCACAACCAACAAATATTTATTTGCCGAGTTGCTCATTTATGCTATTCGCACTATCTGATACTGCATTTTCTTTTGCTTCAAATGTTGCAGATATTTGGTCGCAACTTATTCTGGTATGCTGCTGTATTTGGAACTATAACAGCTATAAGCAGGGCTGCAATAACAGATGAGCTTCTTGTCCTTGACCCACAGGGAGCGATGTCACTTGTTGTCCAACATACACACTATATGCCAAAGAGATGGCGAGGGAAAGAAAATACTGAGGCTGCACGAATTGAGTTTGAAACTTTATTTCAGGTGCTTTTGCCCTACGGATACTTATAAGCAGATAAATGTGAGAAGGGGCACTTCATTGTAGTAACTCAATGTCTAGATTTAATGATTTCATTAAGAGCGTATTATTAGTTTTTTCAAGAAAATCATTTATTTTTTATGAAATAAAGCAAATCACTAGCACATTGGCTCTTTAAACAATCCTTTTTAGAGTTAATAACTAAATGTTGCTTCAATAGAGCTTAATCATACACTGTAAATTCAGACTAGACAGACCATTATCATGATCTTTCATAATTTCACTTTTTGGTGATTTACCCTTTTAGTTCTTTTCATGTTCCAGGCTTGAGGGTGGGTTTGGTTTATATATATTAGATTCGAAGTTTGACTCTTCTGTGTAGCCTTCCATATTTTAACCTTTTTAAATTATTGTAATTTATCAACAACAAAAAAAAGAAGTTAAGTAGCTCCAGTGGTAGGCTTTTGATCCCTTTATTTGAAGTCATATTCTTCTCCAGAATGTACCTTTTGTATCATTTAGAGAGTTTCATTGATGTATAACCAGGTTATGCAAGAGTTTGACTGTCGACGGATAGATTGTGTAGTACTTTTTACTGTGTGAGATTGTTACTGACTTCTTATTAACTCACTGTGCAGTATACTGGAATGATGTTACTTGAGGAGATGACCTCAATTTTTCTTACGCCATATCTATTGCTATTTGTTGTGCCAAAGGTGATCTTCGTTTTTTAAGGATAATTTCCTTACCTTACCTATCTTGAGAATCCTTGAGATGATGGTCCCTAATAGTTGGATAGTTTTTGTCACAGAGGGTAGATGACATTTTGCATTTCATTGTGGACTTCACTGTTCATGTAGAGGGTGTTGGCCATGTGTGCAGGTTAGTAATTTTACCAGCTTACTTTCTTATGCATTCATATTTTGGTGGCTCCCACTGTTGGAGCATGCACATTTCAATCGTTAAGCACTGATATAATGTCTTTCTTTGCAGCTTCAGCGTGTTTGATTTTCAGAATCATGGCAATAGCAAATATGGAGCGCCATATAATTCCGCCCGCGTGCAGAGAAGTTCTCAAGGGAAAATGGAGAAATCATTTCTGAGGTTGGTCTAATGACTACTCGCAGCCTGTTTTAGGATTATTTTTCGATTTAAGACGCTTTTGAAAAACAGTACATGTCAAACAATTGCAGCTTTCTAAATAGCTACCCTTCCTGGGAACCTGATGATCAAGGAAAACAGTTCCTATCAACGCTCAAAACGTTCAGAGAGCAAAAGCTGCAGGTGCAGGATATAGGACCTGCATATCGACCTTCAGAGTTACAGCACTGGAATCCCAACTTTAGAGGTTCAAGTGACAGAAATAACTTGTTCTCCAGGGAAGTGCCTCTCAACAACTTGGGAGCTGGATTTGGCTCAATGTGGTTAATAGATGGTGGACAGAGGTACATTATTGATTGGTATTATACCTCGCATCCTCACAATACGAGTAGTGATTCAAGAGGCATTGAATCCAGGCCATCTCATAGTGATAATGAACGCCTTAAAGATCCTTGGATGCCATCTCATTTTGTGCAAATCAAGGATACAGTTGATAACAACTGGGAGCACCTATTTGAGGACCGATCTCAAAGTCATCTCGAAGCTACCACATCTGCTCCTGTTTTAAGGGAGAGCATCCTACATCACGATGATTCAAGTAGCATGGCGCAATCTATCAGGAGCCAGTGGTGGGATAGAACTCGACTACAAGTTGCAGATCCCCAGACAAGCTTTCTTGAACCTCCAAATTTCAATAGCAATCGTCACGATTATTATGATAATTTCTCTGATAGAAGTCTAGATGAGCACGAGCACGTTAACTTGAAGAACTCTAATAGGTTGGCCAATACCTTCTTCATGGATGATTCGGTTGGAGACTTCAACCTTCCTTTTGATGGTATTTATAGAAGGCCCTCAGAAAACCCCACAAGAGAGTTAGATCCTTCAGATCTTGTTTGATTTCTTCTCTAAAGACACTAGGAATGTTATGAATTTCTGGGTCTTAAAAGTTTTCTTTCAAGAAAGTTGTTCATATTTTACATTCTTTATTGTGCATAGTTGATTGTGAGGTTAGATTTCTGGAAAGGGCCTCAGGTTCGTTTGGAAAGCGATTGGATGTGAATGTCATCGTTGATCCTTCTAAAAATGTAAAGCACCACAGAGCTGCTGACAATGGAAGACATTCTCTGTACATAATTCAATTTAGCAAGTATTTCGTTTCATGTTCCTTTTACCCTTTGGTTATTACTATTAGCAGTTGTTACTTTCCTCCTCCCTCTAAGCTTTCTGCAACAAGTGGGCAAATGACAGAGTGGGGAAACTTCCTCACACATGGTGTTTGTGTTATATACCAAACTAATGAATGCATGAAATTTGTGTTTTATATACATTTTTATCACTTAACTATATTTATTCGATATATGTAAGCATTGTACATGAATAGAGCTCTTTCATCTTGATCTTTGTGAAGACGGAACTAGTGGCCAGTGGCCAAAGAAAGAGAGGAGAAACAGACTCGTAATAATGCAACTTGTTAACTTATCACACAAACAGGCAAAAAAAAAGGAAAATAAAATAAGCATTACCTTTTTACATAAATAGTTTTTACAATCACCAAAAAGGTAGCCAAGGAAAATCTCTTAATTAATATTGAAAATACAAGTTTTATTGCGTGGCTTCGGGTTTGTTTAAACCTTGTCTAAAACAGGAAAATATATTAGCTTAAGATGAATATTTATTTAATTTTGAAAACAAGATAATAAGTACATCGTGACTCCATTAAGATTAAGGAAGTATACTCCTACAAAACATTACATATCTGCTTTAGATAATTATCTAAACAGTTTATAGAATGATCGATTAAGTGGAAATGTTACTAGTAAACTTTTTTGGATATATATAATTCAAGTTAAAAGTAGAGGTAATAAAAAAATTGTATCCCATAAAAAATTACTTTTACGTTTGACTTTTCGACAATAGAGCACTCACGGCAAATACTTTGCCTTTAGCCTTACTGCCTTAGGAAGCGTGCTTTCCACTTGAGAGATGAATTAGGAAAATTTTTATTTATTTAATGTTTGGTTATATGTATTATTAACTAATCCTGAGATAAATTTTACATTAAAATGATAAGATTAGCTATATCATATTGAAGGTAAAATAGTTAATTCTATGGGATATCCTTGTTTGTCCCACCATTGTATCAAACGACCCCCTTAAAGTAATCGCTGCTTAAAAGTGGCAGATTCTGTTCTTTGTTAAGCCAAAATTCTTAATAATTGGTATTCCAATTTATTCTATAGTTTTCATTTTTATTTAGTTTACAGAGATAAATTTTAAAATTTCATACTATAATTGATTAATTTATAAGATATCAGGAGTTAGGACACCAAATAATACTTCTTTTTTTAATGTCAAAAAAGTATTTTCAAATGGGTCAACGACCTAACTTGTAGGCTGGAGGTGGGCGAGCCGTGTAAGAAAGTCCAGAACGTGTCGGTTCCGACCCACGGGAACCTTATTTGATTTTGGTTTATAATTGCCTCATTTTTAATTATACGAAAATCATATACTGTAATTTGATACGTTCTAGTGTTATTTTATACAACTATATATTTTTTCACCAAACCAACTTTATTCATCATCCTGATATTTCTATCACTGTCATTAATAATTTTCTTTATTTAATTAGTTTTGAAGTAATTTGACTGGATATTACATTTGACAAAAAAAAAAAAACTTTTAACGCACATTATAAATTTCGATACGCTGAATCTTTTTGGCCCAAATTAATTATGGAAGTATCAAAAGTATCTTCACAGTATCAAAGTACACCATTTGTTTTGTACTTACTACTTAGTGGAGCATATAATATGCCACATATCTAGAAGGAAACGTGTTTAGTCTAAAAAGAAATGATGACCAAACAAATTTGATAGGATTGGAGGCAGTTTAGAGCAACAATGCTTTGGTTTATCACACGTGGCAAGCTAGGAATCGGAAAATATTCAGACAAGTTAATTTAAATATAGAATTTTGTATTGGTCAAATTCAGAAAGAACTCAAAGAGAAAATTAGCATGCGTACAGAGTCGAGGAGAACAAAGAAGTGCCAAGTTTTGATTAGTGGATTGAGTAGTTAGTTTTGTTTAGCAGATATTTTGTAACTAGTTTATGTATATTTAGCTATGTTTCTTGAGGTCTTTGGCGTACTGGGAAGTTCCTAGTACTCTCGATGCTAGTTAAAGTGTAAAGTTTTTGGTTGTTACTGTAATATTCACAGATTATTACCTAAAAAAAATTAATAGGAAGAGATTAATACATAAGTTAAATTAATATTCTTGAAAAAATATTGAACATGCAGCCTCACTTTCAATACAAGTTTCTGGCTCCGCCCCTATGTGCATTATCACTTTCAAATAAAATATTGACAACACACCAACAAGCAGATGCAGAGGGATTAGAACTCTTTCAATCTTAATTATAAAGTTTTACTGGGTTCGGCCGAACCTGTTCATCACGCTTTTTCAATTTTAATCAGAGAGTCTTTTTTAATAAGTGTTTTACCTCATGATATAAAATTTCTGATTGTAAATTAAATTAGTGGAGTCTTAATACTGAGTAAAAATAAATAAATATTGGGAACACAGTCATCATGAAAATTCACTGTTGGATTATTGTGGGGGGTGGGGTAAGGGGTGTACTTTCACACGTTGGACGGTTTGTGTAATGTGTATTTTGTGTTTCAGATTGCAAAATTTTTGAGGCCTATGAAAATATTAAATCAGAATCAGGATCAATCCTGATTCCTATTTTCTATACCACATTTGTACCGTCCACTATCTATTCCTCTCTTTGCCCTTTTGGCCTTTTCAATCTTTCTATTTTCTCCTTATCTCTCTCTCCTCTCCTCTCTCTCTCTCTCTCTCTCTCTCTCTCTCTCTCTCTCTCTCACACACACACACACACACACACAGAGTTTTCTTCTCAACTTCTGATGCATCTAAGTGTGCTGAGACTAAGATTTCTATAGCTTCTAATGTTGTTTTCAATTCCCTTTGCTTTGAGCAAAACTAGTACTAGCTTTTGCAATCTGAGTTTTGGATTCATGTTTACTAGCGCTTCGCTGTATAGTTCAACAACTGTTAATTATAGCTCCAAAGTCTTCTGGCTTTTGTAATTAATGGTTTTTGAATCAATTTCCGCTATTACGCCTGATTTCTCTCGCAATTCACTATTCACAACAAGGAAGAGAAGGGGTTTGAGGAAATTGGGCTCAAATTTGAATTTGAATTCGAATTGGATTTGTACTAAATGGGCAATTCGGCCTTGTTGTGTGAATGGTGGTGGAGACCACCATAATTTTGATATACATATTACAAATAATGCCACAAGAGGAGCTAGAAATATTCTAATTAAGAAATTTTCTGATGAATTAGAACCTTCTACAAGTGTCTCTGATGAATTAGAAGCTTCTACTAGTCGTTCTAGTAATAACAATTTTGCTAGTTTTCAAGAAGACCCTTTTGTAGATAAGTTAAGGACTCAATTAGGGGTGATGCATCCATTACCTTCACCTCCAATAAATCGAGGCGTTTTCGGGCTTTTTGCTTTGTTTTTCTTTGTTGGTGTTGTTTTTGATAAGGTTTGGACTTCAAGAAAAAGTAGTTCTAAGGGAGGGGGGAATGGAGGGAACCCCGAGGGGATGTGGCCGCGGGTCCCAATGAATCTTTCGTCGTTGTTGGAGAAGGATTTGCAAAGGAAAGAGTCTGTGGAGTGGGTAAATATGGTGTTAGGGAAGTTGTGGAAGGTCTATAGAGGTGGCATTGAGAATTGGATCATTGGTTTGCTTCAGCCTGTTATTGATAATTTGAAGAAGCCTGATTATGTGGAGAGAGTTGAGATTAAGCAATTTTCGCTTGGGGATGAGCCTCTTTCTGTTAGGAGTGTCGAGCGCAGAACTTCTCGTCGAGTCAATGATTTGCAGTGAGTTACATTTCTTGCAAAGCTCTTTACTTGTTTGATTTAGAAAAGCTCTCCTAACTGTAAAAAAGAAGAAGTTGAAGTTAAAATTAGAACAGCTATTTACTTGTTTGATTTCCTTGGTTGACAGCCTTTAAGTTGCTATATATTCCTTAGTCTGCATTCTTCAATTGAGATGGGGTCTAGTCTCAAAAGAGAAATATACACATTCTATTAGGAGGAAAGAGTTAGAGAAAAGCTATTTCCTTGTGAAATTATCTTGGTTGAAAGCTATCGAGTTGATATTTTCTCCTTAGCTTTCGTTCCTTGTTTCAGTTGACGTCTAGAATCAGAAGGAAAATATAGGGACATCATTTAATTAGGAGGAGAATGTTTTCTTTCGATATAGTGGTGTTTTCACTCTTTTAAAGAAACAATTAGACTAGGTGAGAGTGATCAAAAAAAGAAAAAAAAATTAGACTAGCTCCTTGAGAAATTTGTGATAATTGCGACCTTTCTTTTTCTCGATAAAGTTTGTAGTGGAGCTATACATTAGTTACCTCCATTTTGTGCCAAGGTAGTCTCAGATAGATTTACAAATTGAAGGATAGTGTTATGAAACTTCATAGAACATTGTTTGCTATCAATGTACTTAAACATCCTCTTGACCCAGAAAATCCTGCTTCTGAACCATGGAAGTATTTTTTTTGGGACATCTCCAACCAAATTTTAGCTCTCCACATATGCTCTGTCTCATTTTACTATCGATTATTCAACTCAGCTCCATAAATTTTGGTTCATTATTTGAAATTAGAACATGTGTATAGCTATGATCTTCTCTACTTTTCTCTGTGCTACAAAGTTCTCTAGCTCCAATCAAAGTGACATGATAAAAACACAACTCCTAACCTTTTTTGTTATGTGAAAGTTCATTGAATGTATCAACTGATTTGTGCATTGTTTAATGCTTCTTAGGTATCAGATAGGTCTCCGATACACTGGTGGTGCTCGTATGCTTTTAATGCTGTCACTAAAATTTGGAGTTATCCCCATTGTTGTGCCAGTTGGTGTTCGGAACTTTGACATTGATGGTGAACTCTGGGTCAAGTTACGATTAATACAAACAGAGCCTTGGGTTGGAGCGGTTTCTTGGGCTTTTGTTTCCCTTCCGAAGATAAAGCTTGACTTGTCACCATTCCGTTTGTTCAACCTAATGGGTATGTGAATTTCAATCTTTAGGGCTATTATCTGTGAGAATCATGTGCGAAATGTGAATCTTGGTGTTTAATGCCAGAAGAAAATATAGAGATATTCTAGTGTTTTCCTATTAATTTTATTTTTTAATATTGAACTAAGATGAACTTAGATGGTTTGACATGGACAGTGAATATGATTAACTCTAACTTGCTTGGGATTGAGTCGTAGTTGTTGTTCTTGCATGCCCATATGATTTAGATACTAAACACTGTTTTAAAGCAGATATATTCAAGATTTTACCTATAAAAGTTTCACCATTCTTTTTTTTAAGTGTAACAAATGTTTCACCATTCTTTTGTGTTTAATTTGTTTCTTGTGAAACCTCTTTGACTTTCTTTTTGTTAGCGCCCAATTCTTAGAGAAGAGTGAGCCATTCAATGACTTATGGAGTGGAAAAGGTGTTTAGATTGTGGGTTTAATCATAGGTTTCAAATTTTTGTTGTTGGAACATATTCTTTAAGACATATGGATGAACTCCATATAGTTAATTCGTATGGAGTATTGTAATGTAATTTTAGGAACTTCATACGAGTCTTTAGCACCGATTAGGTATACTTTTGAAGATTCTGAAACATATTTGCATTCTTCTTTTCTAGTTTTCTTTCTTGCTCGCATAATCTTCTCTATGGACTCAGCTCCCTAACTAGCATTCTTCTGCCATAAAACCTGATTTTTATATTAGTGAAAACCAGCTCTTTTTTGTTGAGTTGCTGTGAAGTGAGATCTCCAGTATGTAGTTACCAAATGTTGATTACTTACTGAGGCTGAGTTGTCATCATTGATTGCCCATTGTTTATTTTTCTTTTCACAGTTTCTAAAATGGGATAACGATACCTAAAATAATTGTAAACTAGGCGAGTGATTTTATTGATGTGGCCAGTATGAGGATATTCACATATTTATGTTTTTTTCTTGCATGTATTTGGGCAACACCAGCAATTCCTGTTCTATCAATGTAAGTAGTATTTTATCCATTATCTTCTGTTGTGTTTTTATTACACATGCGTATTCTGTTTCAGTTTGTTTATCCCAATTGCCAGCTCATTGAAGAGTCCTTTTTTTTTGGTGGGGATAAGTCAGCTCATTGAAGAATGCTTTCGACGACCGCTTTTACTCCTAAGACCTTATGCAGTCAAATATGCTTCTTTCAGTTTTACAATTAAAAAAACCATTTGCATTTCAAGTTATAGGGTCATGTTCAATTGTCATCAATCATGTATGACTCTCTTGAGAATCTGCCACATTATTTCTGTCTCTCTCTCTCGTGCTTCCCATTTATCCTCTCTGATTCTTTTGGAAATCTCTGGTCATTTGAAATGGTCTACGGTAATGGTTGCATTTGGTTCTTTAGCACAGATCTTCTTTATATTTAATTCTAGGCCTAGATAGTTCTAGCATCATATTCATTCTGGATTTCTTGCCCGTCTTGTTTTCAATTAACAATATTCTATGGAACTATCTCATTTTTCCACTGCAGCAGTGAGTGTGAGTTTTTATTTCTTCTATGAATGTTTCAGGTTTTTGAAGAAACTTCTTACTGAGGATTTACCTCGTCTCTTCGTCCGACCGAAAAAAATTGTTTTGGATTTTCAGAAAGGGAAGGCAGTTGGCCCTGTTCCAAATGATGTTAAGTCTGGTCAAAATGAAGTGAAGGCTGGAGAAATGCAAGAAGGAAACAGGGACTTTGCTGGAGAACTATCAGTGACTCTTGTTGATGCAAGGAAACTCTCTTATATCATCTATGGTATGAATTTGTTCATCTATCATCAGTGGCATCAATCTTTTCTAGTTCTGATTTTTGCTTCTTTGTAACACTAAAAGCTTGTCAGTTCGTTTCTTCATATTCTTTTAATAGTAAAAAAATGTTGGGTACATATTCTAATCTGGTGAAAGAAAAAAGAAAGAAGGTATTTGTTTGAAAATCAGTCGAAGATCAACGTGACTTCCATTGCATGAACAACTATTTTAAGTGAATATAAAAGCCATCCATTGGGGACTCATAGTTGGTGCTGTAATCACAGTGAACCAGTGGAAGCATAATTTATCATCCTTATTTCAAATAGAATAATTACGGGATGAAATCACTGATTAAGAAAAAGTACCAAATGAAATCACATTATAAAGAAGGAAATGTGAAGACTTTTGACTATGCTCGCCGACAAATTTAACATAATTTCGTAGCTAAAGTTTGGTAGAAATGAGTGATTCCATTAAATTACTGTCGCCCTCATCTCTCCCCTTTTGTCTTTTCTTTTAAGTGCCAACCACGGCTTTGGTGCACATATATAACCTTTGTATCAATTTTATCAGTAAGTATGTTCGTTATGTGATTCGATGACATTGGCCACCACCAAGAAACAGCGACTTCATTGATGTTCATGCCTGGATTCTGATGCTAGGTACTTACCAAAAAAATAAAAATAAAAACTTTTGTTTCCAGATGCTAGGTTATCACATGGAGAGCCTTGCACATAAGATGTTTAGATCAGGTTATCACATAAGGGTTTTGTAGGCCTCATTTCTTTCATGAATACTACATGTTTTTTGTAGATGTAATTTCCTCTTCTATTGTTCCATGTCTCTCTTTGTGAAATTCTCCTGGCCTCTGTCATTCAGGCAAAACTGATCCGTATGTTATTCTAAGACTTGGAGATCAAGTAATACGCAGCAAAAGAAACAGTCAAACTACTGTTATTGGACCTCCTGGAGAGCCTATATGGAATCAGGTGATTTAAATTTAGATCTGTTGGCCTGATATAGTGGTAGGATTTATTTGTTGGCCCGGTTGCTTAATCTTTTTCTGTAACTCGTAAGTCTGTTGCCCATTTTTTCTTTGTCATTTGGCAGGATTTTCACATGTTTGTCACAAACCCCAGGAAACAAAAGCTATATATAGAAACAAAGGATTCCCTTGGATTTACAGATTTTACTATTGGGGGAGGAGAGGTAAACATCCTGTACAGATTTTACTTTTGCTGTAACTCATTTTTTTTTTTTGATAAGGTAAATTGTATTAATCAAAAGGGAGAGAACTCCCGTATACACGAAGTATACCAAAGACGTAGAGAATTTACATCAGAACATGATTCTCTACAAACAACGCCCAATCTTCTATACAAGTAGGGGCTAAATGAGTGCACCAAAAAGCGATCAAAGATAAAAGACTATTCTTAAGATGTGATAAAGGAAACTCAATCTCCTCAAAAGCTCTCCTATTTCTCTCCCCCCATACTACCCACATGAGAGCTAACGGGGCGAACTTTCACGCCTTCTGCTTTCTTCTTCTCCGAAAACCGCCCCAGCTATGTAACATTTCCTTTACATTGCTTGGCATCACCCATTGAACACCAAAAAGATTCAGGATTGCCCTCCACAGAGCAGAGGACACAGGGCAATGCAACATAAGGTGATCAACTTCTTCCCCTGAGTTTTTGCACATGTAGCACCAACTAACAAGTGTAATTCCCCTCTTTCGGAGATTTTCAGCAGTCAAGATCACTCCCCTTGCCGCTAGCCATGCAAAAAACACACTTTTGCTGTAACTCATACGACTATTGTCTTTGTTTCTCAAAGGTGATCCATCTAATTTCTTGTTTTCTGATGGTGTCTTATACAAAATGGAAAATGCAAATGAATAAAGGACTTATACAGTTATACCATGCACAAAGTACTCCGGACTACTCAAGGGTGGGGGAGACTGGATATACTGTACTCATCCTTGTCCCTTGCATTTCTGCAAAGAGGCTGTTTCCATGGCTCGAACCAGTGACCTAAAGGTTACAGTTGCCGTAGCGACAAGGCTCAGCCTCTAAAAATGCAAATTAGTTAATTGTATTTTGGCAACTTGAAGAAGGATGCTGTTGCCGTTTCTTTTTTCAATTATTAGTGATGATTATGGTAGATAATTATAAAGATAGTTGGATATAGTTTTTGGACACTCAAAGCTAAGTCATTTATCTCTTAAGTTAAATTTGTAGAAGAGTATCAATGTCTGGGGCTTTGAGTGCAAAGCATTAAAGTACGATCTTTACTGAAGAATGGCTCAAATGAACATATAACAATGCAAGAAAAAATAATTGTAGACACAAACCAATTATATGGAGAATGGCTTTAAAAAGAAACTACAATAAAGTAAGATATATGAAGTAAATATTATGTTAATCAAATTCGAAAACCATGTCATATTTCATATACTGGTGCAAAGATGCAAGATGAGGATTCTGATTTATATAAAGTGACTAGTCTTTTTATACTAAATTATGTTTCCTAATAATTACTAACATATTAATTACGTCTTCTCTTTACCAATTGACATATCACATTGTCACTCATTTATTGTTTGGTGCTGCCTTCTTCAAGACAGCACATGGGCAATGAGGTGCACGCCATAATGCTTTCTTACCTGCATTGAAGTGTCGCCTAAGCAAGGTGAAGCGTCCAACATGCCCTGCACCTAGCTTCAGGGCTTAAGCCCATCTTAAATAATAATACTGATTGGTCAATTATTGATGAAGTTGTTTTGAATTATTAGAAAAAAAGATGCATCTTATTTCACTTCTGGGGTGAAGAGCTAAGGACGATTCTTGCAATAAAACAAATATGCTTCGAAGTTGTAATTCTTTTTTACTAGATTGTATGAGGATTTGCGTTCTCCGTTGTTTTGTTTTTCTTAGCTAAGTTCAGATATGAGTCAAGTATCAGCAGAAGTTACTTGGAACTTAATAAAACTTTGTGGATACTGCTAGATTTTGAAATAATTTTGTGCTTAGTGCTATGTTAGGTGATTCTTGCAATAAAACAAATATGCTTCGAAGTTGTAATTCTTCTTTACTAGATTGTATGAGGATTTGCGTTCTCTGTTGTTTTGTTTTTCTTAGCTAAGTTCAGATATGAGTCAAGTATCAGCGAAGTTACAAACTTCTGCTTGGAACTTAATAAAACTTTGTTGACACTGCTAGATTTTGAAATAATTTTGTGCTTACTGATATTAGGCGAGAATGGGTCAAAATTAGTGTAGAGGTTTTTATGATATACAGAATAAAAAAGAGGGTAACTTACAATTTTTTGAAAGGTATCCTGCTAATGACTGCTATTTCTAGGTTGATCTGGGATCTCTTGAAGATACTGTACCGGCAGACATAATTGTGGTCATCAGAGGTTGGGGACTACTGGGACCAAGGCCTGTAGGAGAGGTCTTACTCCGACTGACATATAAAGCTTATGTCGAAGATGAGGAAGATGAAAGGATTGAAGCAAGGTCCTTGGATTTGGATGCTTCAGATGATGAATTATCCGACTTTGATGAACGAGATACTGCTGTATATGAGCAGCGTGGAAAGACTGTGTCTAGTGGAGCAGATAAAGAATCATTTGTGGATTTATTAGCAGCGTTAATTGTCAGTGAGGAATTCCAAGGGATCGTGGCATCTGAAACAGGCAATATTAAAACTGTAGATGATTTTAAAACTAGAGTGTCAGCATCAAGACAACGTACTCCTGCTAAACCTGTACAGCAAAATTCTGATACCCCTGAAAATTTCGGAGGTAAAGTGCATTGAGTTGCTCTGGAATTATTTTCTCCCAGGAAATCTTAAGTTCTTCTCATTTCTTACTTGTCTCATTTAACATCTCTTATTTGCAGAATCGGCCCTGTTTTGGCTTGCGGTTATCACAAGTATCTCAGTTCTAATTGCTCTCAATGTCAGTGGTTCTAACATTTTCAATCCCTGATATATGAAACAAAATAAAATTGATAGCACCTAGTAAAGAATACAGTATAGAGCTTCTGCTGGGATGATTCTGTCAAGACCACACAGTTGTCCCCACTCTGGGATTGCCCGTACGGAAACCTTATCATAGTTCGTGCCTTTTGTCGTTCTTCCATTCGAGGTATGTTGTTCTTCTGATTCTATACCTTAACTTACTATTCCACATGCATTTGTCACTTAAAATTCATTTCTCTACCTCTTGCTGTATACCTTTAGCAGCCAATTACTAAGTTAATCTTGAATATTGACAGCCTACAGTTTGATCTAATTTCAGATTGAAAAATACCAACATATTTCTTATTTCCTTGTATAAATTAGCAGATTTACCATTGTTTCTTGGTGTTTCAGTTTCAAAATTTTATCACTTCGATAGTTATTTATATCCTTGAAGAATATAGTATGACTTAACAATTGGTGGATAACACAAAAGATGCCCTGAATGGTGCTATTTGCATATCACAGATTCACATCCACGAGGAACTTTTCTAGGAAAATAGGGATTTTAACACTAGGAAAAAAATATTCATTCATGATAGTTATTCTCATGAAAACATAACTCGGTTTACTTTTGTTATCTTAAATTGTGTTTTTTTAATTCCTGAGCTCTGAACTAAATTTGCTTATTCTCTTGTTTGCTGGCAGGCTGGGCAACTGACTCCATTTTCTGTCAAATGTTGTACACTAACATTTTAACAAGATCAAATACTCAAACCCTCTCCCTCTCTCCCCCTACAACCTCCAAAAGCAAATGAAGAGGATCCCAAACACATGTAAAAGAGAATATTCA
This sequence comes from Nicotiana otophora, assembly GCA_000715115.1. NCBI lineage: Eukaryota > Viridiplantae > Streptophyta > Magnoliopsida > Solanales > Solanaceae > Nicotiana > Nicotiana otophora. The sequence continues at coordinate 52,409 of AWOL01S0010673.1, read as the reverse complement.
AATATATTACAATGAGGTATATATTCTTGTTGGCGGCAAATTTTGGCCATCCCTTTCTTCTAGGTATTTGTTTCATCCTGTAAATTCTCTCTCTCTCTCTCTCTCTCGGAGTTGGATTCAGCCATTGAACTTTGACTTTAATGTGATAAGTTATTTTAGGCGTGGTTCATGTAACCATGGCTATGTTAAGAGTTGGGTAAGGGATTTTGGACTCAACCCACGTTAGTTCTCTTTAATAAGGCCCAAGTGGCATTTAGTCCATATTGAGTCCAGCTTAGTCTTTACATTAATCAGTCTTTTAAGAGGTTCTAGAATATAGACACATGTCGTCCCATGTGTCGGTTTGTTAGGATATTAGCTGTTGTTGTTCTTTTCCTTCTATATAACAGTGTTTTCGTTGTAATTGTCCTTGTCGTGAATGAAATGAGCATTTTTCTTTTAAGTTAATTTCCTTATTTTGCCATTTTCTAATTTTTTTTCTCTAATAGCCGTCGAGCTGCTACAATTTTGGTATCAGAGCACCGGTTCTGGCAACCACCATGGTGGATAAGCAAAGAAATCCGTCTGTTGAAGACGGAGTGAAACGCGTCGAAGCTCAACTTCAGAATTTCATTGAAGAAACTGGGAAACGAATGGACCAAATGGAAGAGAAATAGGCGAGTTACGATACGAAAATGGTGGAAGTTACGAATACCACTAGACGTATCGAAGAGCTACTGTTACGAATGGACAGCTAGAGTAAGGTCGCCGGCATTCATGGAGGGACGGCCGTAGAGGCAGGGCAATCATCAGTGGGTGGTAACATTAGATATAACACTCCACCTTTCTCTCCTCTTTCCATTACTGGGAATCGAGCTGCCAACACAACATCACCACCAAATCGTACGATTCCCATTTCGAGCTCCACCACAGGTCCTACTCTCAATAGCTACATCTTATCGTCCTATTACGTCCTCATACCCAATGGCCACACAACCTTTTCTTCCCATGGGCTCTTATCCCATGTCCACTCACCCATATTACCCTCAGAATATTCCCGCCTCTCTAGCCCAAAATTTTATGAGTTCCTCTGTCCCACCTTCTTCCTCACACCCTCTCTCCACGGGTCCTTTCTCCTTTAATCCATTTTCCCAGCCGCTTGCTTATCCTTTAGCCTTACCCACGAATTTTCCGATTCCCTTTGGTAAATTTCCAACTAGTAATGCTGGGTGGGGCCAATTGAGTCATGAAGGGCTAGACCAAGTTGGTTCATCATCGCAATTGCCTAAAGCGAAACTATCTTTTCCCGAATTGGATGAGTTGAACCCCAGAAGTTGGTTGAGGCGTTGCGATAATGTTTTTGACCTTTACCAAGTCTCGGACGAGGAAAAAATAACCTACGTGTCCATTCATTTAAAGGACTATGTAGACAATTGGTTTGATAGTTATGTCATGGACCGAGGAGGTAAAGTTACTTGGGCCCAATTCTGTTTTGATTTGTTTCAAAGGTTTGGCAATAACCAACCAGTGGAAATTGTTGCGGCATTTAATTGATTGGAGCAGACTACTGATGTTGATAGTTACAAAAGGAAGTTTGAGGAGTTAAGGTGTTTGTTGACTCTAATTAATCATTTTGTCCATGAAGCCTATTATGTGTTATGCTTCATTGGAGGCCTTAGGCCTGATATCCAGCCTTTAGTGCAAGATGCTGAGCCTAAAACACTAATGGAAGCTTATAAAAAGGCAACACTGCATGAAAAATCCTTTAATGCCCTTTATCAACAATTATATGCCAAACCCCAGCTCAGAGTCACACATCCAGCCCCAAAACCTACCTTTTAGCCATTACTTATCCCAAAAATCCACCTCTTGTACACACAAGGAACCAGAACCTAAAACCCATATCCATGGAGACCTTAAGGGAGAAGAACTTGTGTTACAAATGCCATGACAAGTGGCACCCTGGTCATCAGTGTAAGGTTCGAGCTCTTAATGCAATGAAAGGTGAGGAGTTTGTCGATGTTGTTGATAAGATCGACGAACCAGAAATAGAGGTAACGGAGGAAGGAGCTGAACAAGGAGTAGTAACTTTGAATGTCATATTGGGCCATGGCGACAACCCAACTACTATAAGAATAGTAGGTTGGGTCAAAGGGCTCAAGGTTTCTGTCTTAATTGATTCAGGGGCTACTCACAGCTTTGTGGACCCTCAAGTGGCTAAGATTTGGGTTGGAAATGTGCAAGATTTGGGCAGGCCCATGATGGTTCGAGTAGCTAATGGGCAACTGTTACCAAACAAGTATGCAAGAATTTCTATTGGGAAATGCAACAATTACCCTTTTATTTCGATTTGAGGGTACTTAAGGCTAGGGGTTGTGATATCATTTTAGGGATGGATTGGATTGATTCGGTTACCCTAATATTACTGCATACTAAGCCCAAAAGCATTACTTTTAAATATGGTGAGGAAATGATCACTTTGTTGGGTGACCCAGGTGAAAGAAAGTTATCCAACGTAGATGCTAGAGCTATTGTTAAGTCAGTTTACAAGGGGGCAGTGTAATTTCGTGGCCCACAGTGTAATTTCGTGGCCCAACTATTCTTGGTGGAGGCCAGAGGCCCAGAATGAGATCCCTAAAGAAATTTCAGAAGTTTTAGGCCAATATGAAGAGTTATTTTAGGAGCCCAAAAGGCTGCCACCCGCTCGAGACTGTGATCATGCCATAAAACTATTGCCAGGGGCCAAGCCCATTAATCTTAGGCCTTATCGTTACTCTTTTGAGCAAAAAAACGCCATTGAAGAGATTATCGCTAATATGCTCAAGGCGCAAACAGTAACAAAGAGCGTATCCCCCTTTGCTTCCCCAGTCCTATTAGTAAAGAAAAAAATGCGAGTTGGAGTATGTGTGTTGATTATCGTAAGCTCAATGAGATTACGATTAAAAACAAATACCCCATACCGGTTGTGGAGGATTTGTTAGACGAATTGCATGGAGCTCTCTTCTATTCAAAGTTGGATTTACGGTCTGGTTACCATCAGATCCGTATGAAAGATGATGATGAGTTTAAAACGGCTTTTAGAACACATCATGGCCTTTGGGAATTCCGGGTTATGCCGTTCGGATTAGAAAATGCTCCAGCCACAGTTCAAGCCGTAATGCACCAAATCTTTGGCCCTTTTCTTAGGCGTTTTGTGCTGGTCTTTTTCGACGATATACTGGTGTATAGTGCTTCACTAGCAGACCATGTGCGCCTTTTACAACTTGTTTTTGATTCACTTAAGGCTAACCAGTTGTTTGTTAAAGGGTCCAAGTACAGTTTTGGGCAGAAGAAGGTAGAGTATTTGGGTCATGTGATCACCGGTAAAGGGGCTAGCACTGATAATTCCAAAGTGGAGGCTATGTTGAATTGGGCCCAGCCCAAATCCATTAAGGAATTGCGAGGGTTCTTAGGCCTCACAGGTTATTATAGGAGGTTCATCAAAGATTTTGCCACCATCAGCAAGCCTTTGTCAAACCTCCTCAAGAAAGGAAATTTCAATTGGACTTTAGAAGCTACACAAGCTTTTGAAGCATTGAAGCATGCCATGGTTCCGTTTTTCGATTCCTTTTGTGGTTGAAGTTGATGCTAGCAGCAAGGGTGTAGGTGTTGTACTTATGCAGAATGGTAGGCCTATTGCGTTCATTAGCCAGGCCTTAAGTTTGAAACACTTAGGCTTATCAACCTATGAAAAAGAGTTGATTGCGCTACTTCATGCAGTGGAGAAGTGGAGGCATTACCTCCAACCCAGTCATTTCATTATCAAAACAGATCATTATAGTTGGAAATTTTTAAAGGACCAATGAATCACTACTTCCTTGCAGCATAAAAGGGTGACTAAACTTTTGGGCCTAAGCTACGAGATACAGTATCGCAAGGGGGATGAAAATATGGTTGCGGACGCATTATCTAGAAGATTTGAGAAATGTAACTGTTGTGGGCTTACAACAGTCCAACCTAAATGGGCTGAGGATATCATTACTAGCTACATTAATGAAGAAGAAGTCCAGAAGTTAATTACCCAGTTGAGTGTGGACACAGGAGCAGTCCCAGGGTTAGAGTTACAAGAAAGAATTCTCAGGCACTATGGAAAGGTATGGGTGGGAAACAGTGACTCCCTTCGACAGAAGCTAATCACTGAGATGCATTCGACCCCTTGGGGTGGTCACTTAGGTATTTTTTCTACTCAACAAAGGATGAAGTTACTGTTCTATTGGCCGGGTTTATTACAAGACATCAAAAATCAAATCAAAGAGTGAAATCTGTCAAAGAAATAAAGGTGAAAATGTTGCTTACCCTGGTCTCCTACAACCCCTGCCCATACCATCTCGTGCTTGGGAACATATAGCAATGGATTTCATCATTGGACTGCCTAAGTCACCTGGAAAAGACTCCGTCTTGGTAGTGATCGACATATACACTAAGTTTGCTCACTTTTTTGCCTTAACACATCCTTATACTACCAATCAAATTGCCCAACTTTTCTTGGATAGTATCTGCAAATTACATGGCATACCCAACTCCATAGTCTCTGATCGAGATCCTATATTGCTCAGTACATTTTGGAAAGGACTATTCAAGGGGCTACAGGTACAATTGAAGCCAAGTTCTGCATACCACCCCCAAACGGATGGTTAATCTGAAAGATTGAACAAATGCTTGGAGACTTACTGTCAGTGTATGACTGGCCACAAGCCTTCAGATTGGAGTAAATGGATCACACTTGCAGAGTTCTGGTACAATTCAAATTATCACTCAGCTATAGGAATGACTCCCTTCAAAGCTTTGTATGGGTATGATCCTCCACAACCCACATTTGAGTTGATTAGCCAAACGAAGTTGGAATTTGTGGACCTGATTTTGCGAGAAAGACAACTGATGGCCAAAGTCTTACATGACAATCTGACAAAAGCACATTCGAGAATGAAGCACTACGCCCATAGCAAGAGAAAGGAAATGAGTTTTGAAGTAGGAGATTGAGTGTTTTTGAAATTACAGCCTATATATGGTCGAAATAGATTTCGGCCTTCGTACGATGGATTGAGGTTGAAACGTAATAGATCGAAGTAAGACTTCGAGATGGGTTCCGAAGATGGTACAAACAAGCTTCGAGCCCGAGGGACCGATCAATGTCGAGCTCGATATCATTATCAATCTCGAATCCAAATCGAAGTATGATGCAAAGTAAAGTTATCGAGCTTATGATCCAGAGACCGACCAACATTGACCCCGAATCAATTCAAGGATCCGAGTCAGAATCGAGCTCAAGTCAAGATCGAGAGCTCGAGTCAATATCGAGCTCATAGACAAGAGCCGTTGCAATCCCACTAGAGGAGAAAATTTTGGCACGAATTGTGGAAAAGCTGATTTATCATGGGTCTCCCATTATATATTTTTAATTATTTCTAAAGTAAGATCCCTCTACTATAAAGGGGATGGTTATTATTTCTGTAAGGACCAAGTGTTTTGCTTACATTGTAATTCAAGCACCATATTCTCCTATATTCAAGAATTATTCCTTTAAGCTTCATTAATTGATCCATTGTGCTGAGTCTTAAAAATTATCTTCTTTCCTACCTTGTTTATCTCGCATTCTGTACAATCCATATTCGATATTTCTATTTATCCCTACGAATTGTATCAAGTTATATCATATATTCTTAGAACTACGTACAAATTCAACTCTATTCGTTTTTCGGGTAAACAGTTTGGCGCCCACTGTGGGGCTAAGGATAACAATGGTTATTTGATACGAATCTGCAAAAACACACTGTTGTGTTTTGCGCTTGTTTCCGAAAATATCTTGGATTTCGGATTAGCAATGACTAACTACCAATCAAATGGCCTCACCTATCGACAATGAAGCTGGTCTTCAAGATGAGAACAATAACTTGACATCCACCACCGAAAGACCACTTGACAACGCCGTTGGAGCTCGAGTCGAAGTGCCGATAGATATCAATTCGCATGTGGCCATTGAGGCGAACCTACATTCTGAACCGGAAAATAACATTCGTGGTGGCACTCGATCTGCAGCTCGAGGTAACCATAACGTCGAGGAAAACGACGTTAGTTTGCGTATGATTTTCGAAATGTTGCAAGCTCAACAGACAGCAATAGCTTAGTTGCAGAGCCAAACCCAGCTATAGAGCAGACCGGAGCCCAACCCACCTCGAGATATTGCCCAGGGACCGGAGCCAGCCATAGTGAGGTCAAATGAGCAAGAATCAGGGACTACTCCCGAAATTGCTAAATTACTCGAGGAGCTTAAAAGCGAGTCGAAGCCAACGATAAAAAAGTAGAAATATATAACTCCAGGGTCTATCAGATCCCGGGAGCTCCACCAATGATAAAAGGGCTGGATTCTAAAACATTCGTGCAAAAACCTTTCCCTCGAGCGCAGCCCCAAAACCAATCCCAAAAAAATTCCGTATGCCCGAAATTCCCAAATATAACGGAACGACCGACCCCAACGAGCACGTCACTTCTTACACGTGTGCCATCAAGGGCAATGATTTAAAAGACGAGGAAATCGAATCTGTGTTGTTAAAAAAATTTGGAGAAACCCTCTCGAAGGGAGTAATGATTTGGTATTACAACCTACCACCAAATTCCATTGACTCGTTCGCCAAGTTAGCAGATTCTTTTGTGAAAGCATACGTCGGCGCCATAAAAGTCGCAATAAGGAAATCAGACCTTTTCAAGGTAAGACAAAAGGATAACGAGATGCTAAGGGAGTTTGTATCTCGTTTTCAAATGGAACGAATGGATCTGCCACCAGTCACAAACGATTGGGTTGTTCGGGCTTTTACTCAAGGTTTGAACGAATGAAGTTCGACGGCTTCACGGAGGTTGAAGCATAAACTGATCGAATACCCAGCCATCACGTGGGCTGACGTGCACAATCGATACAAATAAAAAATTAGGGTCGAAGATGATCAGTTGGGGTCGGAACCCGCTGCTCGAAGGGATATTAATCGAGAACAAGGTCCGATCAAGGATCGATACCGATCGTATAACGGAAACCACAGAATCAGTGCATCAAGACATGACCCCGGACAAAATAACAAAAGAAGTGATTGAGGTCAAGGATCCCGGGGGCTGATGAACAGAGGTAGGTTCGCAAGGCCTGCCGGATCTAAGGAAGCGCCTCAGTTATCGGAGTATAACTTCAGCATCGATGCATCCGCCATCGTGTCAGCTATCGCACACATCAAAGACACTAAATGGCCTCGATCCATGCAGACCGATCCTGCCCAGAGGAATCCCAATCAAATGTGCGAATATCATGGCACTCATGGCCATAGAACGGAAGATTGCAGACAACTAAGAGAGGAGGTAGCTCGGTTATTCAACAAAGGTCACCTTCGAGAATATTTAATCGATATGGCGAAGAACCATTTTAAAAACAGGGATTTCGGCAAGCAAAACGAACAAGAAGAATCACAACACGTCATTCACATGATCATCGGCGGCACCGATACCCCTCAGGGACCAGTGCTTAAACGCACTAAGACATCGATTGTGAGAGAAAAGTGGTCTCGAACTCAGGATTACACACCCATATGAACTTTGTCCTTCAATGATGAAGATGCAGAAGGAGTCATACAACCTCATAACGATGCACTGGTAATATCCGTACTTATGAATAAAACTAAAGTTAAGCGTGTGCTAATTGATCCGAGTAGCTCGACGAACATCATTAGATTGAAGGTCGTAGAACAACTCGGTTTACAGGACCAGGTCGTACCTGCAACCCTGGTTCTAAACGGATTCAACATGGCATGTGAAACCACCAAAGGCGAAATAGTTCTACCGACAAACGTGGCCGGGACCATCCAAGAAATAAATTTCCACGTAATCGAAGGCGACATGAGGTATAACGCCCTTTTTGGAAGGCCATGGATCCACAACATGAGAGTTGTACCTTCGACCCTACACCAGGTCATTAAATTCCCAACATCGAGAGGAGTCAAAACAGGCGGAGAACAGCCGGCTGCAAGAGAAATGTTTGCCGTCGAGGAAGCGATTCCAATATCCTCGCCTTCGCCAGTAAAGAGATGGGGCTCAAAAGGGGAATGAGATACCAAATAGCAATCACAGACGTCGGCTTTAACCCGACCAGACAATCAAAAGATCGACGAAGATGATGATCAAAAGATCCCTCGATCCTTCGTGATTCCCCATGATTCTGACGCTACCAAATCAACGATTGAGGAATTGGAGCAAGTCACACTAATCGAGCACTGGCCCGAACGGAAGGTATACCTGGGAACGGGGTTGACACCCGAACTCAGGAAAAAACTTATTCAATTTCTTATTGATAACATTGATTGTTTTGCCTGGTCCTATTTAGATATAACAGGGATCTCACCGGACATAACGACGCATCAGCTAAGCTTGGACCCTAGGTTTAGACAGGTGAAGCAAAAGAGAAGACCCCAGTCCGAGGTAAAGCACGCATTCATAAAGGACGAGGTAACCAAACTTCTCAAGATAGGGTCCATTCGGGAGGTGAAATATCCCGAATGGTTAGACAATGTAGTTGTAGTGCCTAAAAAGGGGAACAAACTTAAAGTGTGTGTAGATTATAAGGATTTGAACAAAGCATGTCCCAAAGATTTCTTTTCGCTGCCCAACATCGATCGCATGATCGATGCCACGGCCGACCACGAGATCCTTTTCTCGATGCCTATTCCGGGTATAATCAAATCCATATGAACCCGGAAGACCAGGAAAAGACTTCATTTGTCACCAAATATGAAACATATTGTTATAATGTGATGCCCTTCGGGCTAAACAAATGCAGGAGCTACTTACCAACGCCTAGTAAATAAAATGTTCGAAGAACAAATAGGTAAATCAATGGAAGTTTATATTGATGACATGCTTGTTAAGTCTCTGCGCGCGGAGGACCATTTGACCCATTTGCAGGAAACGGTCGAGATTTTAAGGAAATACAACATAAAGCTCAACCCCGAGAAATGTGCTTTCGGGGTCGGTTCGGGCAAGTTCCTCGGCTTCATGGTGTCAAATCGGGGGATCGAGATTAACCCCGATAAAATCAAGGCCATCGAAGACATCACTATCGTGGACAACGTGAAAGCCGTACAGAGGCTAACGGGACGGATTGCAGCCTTAGGCCGATTCATTTCGAGATCGTCAGATCGAAGTCACAAATTTTTCTCTCTACTCAAAAAGAAGAACGATTTCGCTTGGACCCCGGAATGCCAACAACCATTAGAGGAATTAAAACGATATCTATCGAGCCCACCACTACTTCATACTCCAAAAACATACGAGAAACTTTGCTTGTACTTGGCAGTATCGGAAATCGCGGTAAGAGGTGTCCTAGTTTGAGAAGAGCAAGGTACGCAATTTCCTGTTTATTTTAAAAGTCGGACCTTAGGAGAAGCAGAAACTAGATATCCGCACCTCGAAAAATTTGCACTTGCACTGATAAGCGCCTCTAGAAAGTTAAGACTATACTTTCATTGTCACCCCATGTGCGTAATAACCACTTACCAGCTTCATAATATTTTGCACAAGCCCGAACTATCAGACCGATTGGCCAAATGGGTCGTCGAACTCAGTGGGTACGATATCGAATATCAACCCCGTACAGCCATCAAGTCTCAAATTTTAGTAGACTTCGTGGCCGATTTCACGCCAACCTTCGTACTCGAAGTCGAAAAAGAACTCTTATTAAAATCGGGTACGTTATCGGGGGTATGGACCCTTTTTACGGACGGGGCTTCGAGCGTGAAGGGGTACGGGCTAGGCATCGTTTTAAAGCCACCCGCGGGTAAAAGTATTAGGCAATCTATCAAAATTACCAGGTTGACTAACAACGAGGCCGAGTATGAGGCCATGATTACAGGTCTCGAGCTAGCTAAAAACTTGGGAGCAGAAGTCATTGAAGCCAAGTGTGACTCTTTGCTGGTGGTAAATCAAGTAAACAAAACCTTCGAAGTTCGAGAAGATAGAATGCAAAGGTATTTGGAAAAATTACAGGTCACTTTGCACCATTTCAAAGAATGGACTTTACAACATGTTCCACGAGAGAAAACAGTGAGGCTGATGCACTTGCGAGTTTGGGATCATCGGTCGAGGAAGGTGAGTTAAGCTCGGGGACTGTCGTTCGACTCTTGAGATTCGTGATCGAAGAAGGTCATACCGAGATAAATTCTACGAGCTTAACCTAGGATTGGAGAAATAAGTATATTGAATACTTAAAGAATGGAAAGCTCCCATCGGACCCTAAAGATTCGAGGGCCCTATGAACCAAAGCTGCTCGATTCACATTAACTACAGATGGAACGCTATACCGAAGGACATTCGATGGACCATTGGCAGTGTGCTTAGGCCCAGGAGATACCAATTACATCCTACGTGAGGTGCACGAGGGCACTTGTGGGAATCACTCCGGTGCCGATTCATTAGTTCTAAAAATAATCAAGGCAGGATATTATTGGATCGATATTTTGGCAAAGATGCAAAGGAGTTTGTTCGAAAATGTGACAAATGTCAAAGGTTTGCACCAATGATCCATCAACCCAGAGAGCAACTTCACTCAGTCCTATCCTCATGGCCATTCATGAAATGGGGAATGAATATCGTCGGCCATCTGCCATCGACCCCAGGTAAAGCTAAATTCATTTTATTTATGACTGACTATTTCTCTAAATGGGTTGAAGCACAGACTTTCGTGAAAGTAAGAGAGAAAGAGGTTATAGACTTTATCTGGGATAATATCGTATGTCGATTCGGGATACCCGCCGAAATAGTGTGTGACAATGGAAAAAAATTTATCGGCAGCAAAGTGACGAAATTCCTCGAAGACCACAAAATAAAGAGGATATTATCAACACCGTATCACCCCAGTGGGAATGGACAGGCCGAATCAACAAACAAAACTATCATTCAAAACCTAAAGAAGAGGCTGAACGACGCTAAAGGAAAATGGAGAGAAATCCTACCCGAAGTTCTTTGGGCATATCGAACAACTCAAAATCTAGTACGGGGGCGACCCCGTTCTCCTTAGTATATGGCTTCGAAGCCTTGATTCCAATCGAAGTCGGGGAACCTAGTGCCAGGTTTCGGTATACAACAGAGGAGTCAAATAACGAGGCTATGAACACTAGCCTCGAATTATCGGATGAAAAACGAGAAGCTGTTCTCGTCCAATTGGCCGCCCAAAAGCAGCGAATCGAAAGATACTATAATCGAAGAACCAAGTTTCGCCATTTTAAAATCGGGGACTTAGTGCTAAAGAAAGTCACCCTTAGTACTCGAAATCCAAACGAAGGAAAACTAGGACCGAACTGGGAAGGACCGTATCAGGTTCTCGAAAATGTCGGAAAAGGATCATCCAAGCTCGGTATTATAAACGGCAAACAACTATCAAGCAATTAGAATGTGTCGCACCTAAAATGATACTACTGCTAAGGTACGACCCTCCTATATTCGTTTACATTTCGAAACTAACCCCTGCAGGAGTCCGATCATGAGCTAAGATGGATCCTTCAACACGAAGCCTTAGGTCTGAAAGCACGCGTTGCACTCTTTTTTCCTTAGACCGGTTTTATCCCAAATTGGTTTTTCGGCAAGGTTTTTAATGAGGCAACCAGTGATCGTGCTAAACTTAGAGACAATTGGACAGTATCCGAGGCCTCTTTACAATCGACCTCTAATACTGGGGGGGCATTAGCCCTCAAATATATCAAGTTCTGATGCAAGAAAGTTATTTCGTAAAAACAGGGTTCCAATAGGAAAAGTTGTAAGATCCAAATGGTCAAAACGAATCATGCTCATGTAATTGGCCCGAGCCCTGTCGCAAAACATGAACACATGTATAATGACTTGCAAAGAAAGTTCTCTTCTTTACCGATATCTTATATCTAAGAAAAATTCCTCTATTTCGAGATTTATTATGCAAACAGGATTGAGTTCGAGCAAGCGCTCAATCGAGTATTATGCCTACGGGCTACATTACTTTGAGTTCGAATCATTCACTCGACTACTAAGCCTACGGGCTACTTTTATTTCGAGTTCGAGTAAGCACTCACTCGACCATTACGCCTACGCCTACACCTACGAGCTATATTACTTCGAGTTCGAGTCATTCACTCACTACTAAGCCTACGGGCTACTTTTATTTCGAGTTCGAGCAAGCACTCACTCGACCATTATGTCTACGCCTACGGGCTACATTACTTCGAGTTCGAATCATTCACTCGACTACTAAGCCTACGGGCTACTTTTATTTCGAGTTCGAGCAAGCACTCACTCGACCATTACGCCTACGGGTTACATTACTTCGAGTTCGAATCATTCACTCGACTACTAAGCCTACGGGCTACTTTTATTTCGAGTTCAAGCAACCACTCGCTCGACCATTACGCCTACGGGCTACATTATTTCGAGTTAAAATCATTCACTCGACTACTAAGCCTACGGGCTACTTTTACTTCGAGTTCGAGCAAGCAGTCACTCGACCATTACGCCTACGGGCTACATTATTTCGAGTTCAAATCATTCACTCGACTACTAAGCATACGGGCTACGTTTACTTCAAGTTTGAGCAAGCAGTCACTCGACCATTACGCCTACGGGCTACATTACTTCGAGTTCGAATCATTCACTCGACTACTAAGCCTACGGGCTACTTTTATTTCGAGTTCGAGCAAGCATGCACTCGATCATTACGCTTATGGGCTACGTTACTTCAAGTTTGAAGCATTCATTCGACTACTAAGCCTACGAGCTATTTTTATTTCAAGTTCAAGCAAGCACTCACTCGATCATTACGCCTACATGCTATATTACTTCGAGTTCAAATCACTCACTCAACTAATAAGCCTAAGGGCTACATCACTTCAAGTTTGAGTAAGCCTATGTTCAAACAATCACTCAACTCGACTACTAAGCATATGAGCTACCTTATTTCAAGTCTGAGTAAGCGCTCACTCGGTTATAAAGGCTACGAAGTCCAAATTTGATTAAGTTGCCTAAATCCTTGTGAAAATATTCATAAGGCGTGAATAAAATCTTTACAAGACAAGAAACAGAACAGAAGCAAGTCGGCAAACAAGGATATTTTCTANCAAGGTCCAAATTCAATCAAATTGCCTAACGCCTTATGAATAAAACAAAATCTTCACATGGCAGAGAATAAAATAGAGGCAAAGGAAAGATCTTTATATATATTTATACAAGAATGTTTACAACGTTCGAACAGGACCCTACACAAAAACCAAAATGGAAACTAAGGGGTAATTTTCTTGGTTATCTCCGGGGGCGGTCTCTTCTCCATCAAGCTCCTCCTCGCTCTCGGACCCGCTCTTACTCCCATCATCATCATCATTATCATCATCGTCGTCATCGGAAACCAAGGCTTCAGCATCAGCTTCGAGTTCTTTGGCCTTTTTTATCTCTTCAGCGAGGTCGAAACCTCGAGCATGGATCTCCTCGAGGGTCTCCCTCAGAGATCGGCACTTAGCAAGTTCAGCGAACCAATGTGCTCGAGTATCAGCGGTCTCGGCTGCCTCTCTTGTTTGGACCTGGGCAGCTTCAGCATCGGCCCGATAGACGGCCACGAGTGCATCCACATCGGCCTTTGCTTTTTCGGTGTCACATTCAGCCTTAGCAAGTTCAGAGGCTAACCGAGCCTCGAGCTCCTCTATTCTTCTTGCTTGGACCGAGCTTTTCTCCTTCATTTTTTGAATTTGGTTTTCGGCCGATGACAATTGGGCTCGAGCAGTTTCTTTCTCTGCAGCAAAGCGGTCCGTTCCTTCTTTCCACTTCAAAGACTGCTCTTATCACATCGACTTCTTCGCAGAGTTTTCCGATCATCTCGATTTTCTGTTGCACCTGTGAGACCGAAAAATTAGCCATCATTCCGTTATCAAGCCCATAGACTTTTAAAAGCATTATTACGTGCTCGGATAGATCGATCTGATCTTGGCGAGCCCTGGCCAACTCATCTTGGAGGTCTTTTATTTCCTCTCCCATTTGGCCTAAGAGGAGTTTTAAGGAGTTCCTCTCCTCCGTAACCCGTTGAAGCTCGGCCTCGTATCGACGCAGCTCGGTTCGGGACCGAGAACATGGTTCTCGATGAACTACTGCAGCCTACAAAGAAAGAAGAAACGAAGTCAGAAAAGAAAAGCAAACTTAAAGGTAACGCCATATAATTTAAGTCTTACCTGATTCAAAGCCTGCTGCACTCCGTGAAAAAGATCCAATGCGTCACTTGTACCGGCAGTGTCTTCGACACCGATAAACAGGTCACGAAAATGATCCTCTCCATCATGAGGCCTATCTAATTCGAGGGCCCCCAAAGCTTGGGCTTCCCGAATCGCCCCTGCGGAAAAAGCAGGGAAGGTGGGCGAGTCTTCGATTGCTACTCCCCCAAATGAATCACCTAGGGCATTCTCTTCGGTTCGAAAAGATTCGGGAAGAGCCCCTTCAGACATATCCCCCATCTGTCGGCTTCGATGGGAAGCATCTTCGATCTCCAGCAACTCGGGGACTCTGCCCGAATCTCTCTCTGATATATCCTCAGTTCGAGGCGGAGACTTATGAACCACCATCGATCCAACTGCTTGTGAAACGTCGGTGGTCTTCTTTGTTCGGGCCGCTAGCGCAGACCCATCGTTCTCTTCTTCTTCATCTCTCAGACGCAGAACTGATTCTACGGTGAAAGGAATGATATTCTTGTTCGTCTTACGATCCGTCCTCTTCTTCGATTTTTGATCTTCGAGGACGGGGGCTCTTTTCCTCTTATTATCTTTCACCGACTTTGGGACAGAGGCCGAAGCCTCTTCCTCGACAGATGAGGGCCTCAAAACCGCATCTTTGCCCACACCTGCATACGGAAAATGTTATTGAAGTGTGTAAAAAGCATCTTATTCAAATTACCAAAAGATATGAGAAAAGTGCTTACCTTGATTTTTGGCCTCCCATCGGCCCTTTGACAAGTCGCGTCATGAGCGCTTGGCGTATGAGGAGGTCGAAACCAGATGACGTACCCAGTTCTTGAGATCAGGCACTGCGCCGGGCATCCAGGGAACCGCCACATCACAAAAGGAGAATATTGGTGAGAAAAGAAATGAAAGAACAAAATAATAGGAGATAACTACAAAATTACACTTACGCTTCATGTTCCACTCCTCGGGAAAAGGCATCTTTTCGGTCGGAATCAGGTCCGAAGTCCTTACTCGAACGAACCTGTTCATCCAGCCTCGATCCTTATCCTCGTCTATACTTGAGAACAGAGTCTTGGTAGCTCGACGTTGGAGTTTAATTAACCCTCCTCGAAAAAGGCGAGGACGGTATAATCAGACACGATGATCGAGGGTAAAAGGCATCCCTTTGATTTTACTCACAAAATATCGGATCAAAATAACGATCCGCCAAAAGGAAGGATGTATCTGGCCTAGGGTTATTAGGTATTTACGACAAAAATCTATGATAACAGGGTCGAGGGGACCTAACGTGAAAGGGTAAGTATACACGTTTAAAAACCCTCTCACGTGAGTAGTAATATCCTCTTCAGGAGACGACACTGCCACTTATTTGTTCTCCCAGTTACAATCTTTTTTTATCCGCTCGATGTGCTCCCGGGTTATCGAACAAATATATCTCGATACGGGCACACATCGGCCAGGAACCGGCGAACCTTTATCGAGTTTGAAATCGGAGGTAAGAACACACGCCGCCGGAATGCACTCCTCAGGACGTGGATCCACCGGTGTTTTGTCGGCGGCAGATTGGGAAGAAGAAGCTTTTTTCTTTTTTGGGGACGGTTGTTGATGTCTTCACCATTTTGGATTTAAAGAAGGTGACAAAGATTTGGTAATTTAGAAGAAGAATTTTGCAAAGAGGAATCACAAATTTGCGAATAAACTCAGAGAATACGAAAATGAACTTGGGAAATTTGGAAGATTGAAGATGTAAAAGTGGTAAATGATAAAAGGAAGGGCTATTTATAGGTTAAAGCAATGGCGGTTCAGTATCAGCGGTGGCCGACCACCGTCTGACATGCATTAAATGCCTTGAAAGACTAAATCGATGGGACAGCTATCACGTGCGTCATGGTCGAGCCCAATGTAAACATCAGCTTATAATCCGATTGAGCCGTTGAAAAATCATATTGTTTCTCACCACATCCTTCCCGAGAAACGAGGGGACTATCTATAATACGGTCGAAATAGATTTCGACCTTCGTACGATCGATCGAGGTCGAAACGTAATGGATCGAAGTAAGACTTCGAGATGGGTTCCGAAGATGGTACAAACAAGCTTCGAGCCCGAGGGACCGATCAATGTCGAGCTCGATATCATTATCAAGCTCGAATCCAAATCGAACTATGATGCAAAGTAATGTTATCGAGCTTATGATCCAGAGACCGATCAACATTGACCCCGAATCAATTCAAGGATCCGAGTCAGAATCGAGCTCAAGTCAAGATCGAGAGCTCGAGTCAATATCTAGCTCATAGACAAGAGTCGTTGCAATCCCACTAGAGGAGAGAATCTTGGCAGGAATTGTGGAAAAGCTGATTTATCATGGGTCTCTCATTATATATTTTTAATTATATCTAAAGTAAGATCCCTCTACTATAAAGTGGATGGTTATTATTTCTGTAAGGACCAAGTTTTTTGCTTACATTGTAATTCAAGCATCATATTCTCTTATATTCAAGAATTATTCTTTTAAGCTTCATTAATTGATCCATTGTGCTGAGTCCTAAAAATCATCTTCTCTCCTACCTTGTTTATCTCGCATTCTGTACAATCCATATTTGATATTTCTATTTATCCACACGGTTTGTATCAAGTTATATCATATATCCTTAGAACTACGTACAAATTTAACTCTATTCGTTTTTCGGGTAAACACAACCCTACAGACAATCTTCTGTTGCCATTCGAATGAATCTGAAACTATCTGCTCGCTATTTTGTTCCCTATGAGGTGCTTTGCAAAATTGGATCCGTTGCTTACGAGCTCCGACTACCAGGACACTCCAAAATACACCTTGTTTTCCATGTTTCACAACTCAAAAAGAAGCTTGGTGATAAGGTACTTGCAACTCGAGACCGCTTCATTGCACCGCCGATGGTCAAATCTTAACTTAACCTCTGAAAATTTTAGACAGACGCGTGGTTAAAAAGAACGAAGTTGTGGCAGAGGTATTGGTGCAATGGGCCAATTTGGCTCCAGAAGAAGCAACTTGGGAAGAATACTCATTCCTGACCAGTCAATTTTCTGAGTTTAAACCTTGATCTGCATCAAGGTTATTAAGGGGGATGGAGTGTAACCATGGCTATGTTAAGAGTTGGGTCTTGCGGGTGAGAAGGGATTTTGGGATCAACCCATGTTAGTTTTCTTTAATAAGGCCCAAGTGGCATTTAGTCCATATTGAGTCCAGCTTAGTCTTTATATTAATCAGTCCTTTGGGAGGTTCTAGAATATAGACACATGTCCCATGTGTCGGTTTGTTAGGATATTAGCTGTTGATGTTCTTTTCCTTCTATATAGCAGTGTTTCCGTTGTAATTGTCCTTGTCGTGAATGAAATGAGCATTTTTCTTTTCTGTTAATTTCCTTATTTTGCCATTTTCTAATTTTCTTTCTCTAATAGCAGCCGAGCTGCTACAGTTCACCATGTGTAGCGAACTGCAAAACTTTAGTGGAATGATGTTTTATTCAATCCAAGGGTCTATTATGCCGTTGAGACTAGTGAAAATAGTTGTCATAAACTGGTGTCCCCTTCAACCTAACCTTTCTTTTTCTTCATTGTTAAAGTGGTAAGAGAAGGGAAACTGTATTATTATATGACGATACTGTCAATGTTGCACATTACGTATTGGTAGAGTATTTGGACATCCTATCATTACTACCCCCTAGCGCTATGTATGTTGGGTGGAGGAGTAATTATTTGATTGTAGTATAAGAGGTTTACACAATTTGTTGGCGAATATTATATACTATCCTCTTTACTGACCTTGTGTGGCCAAATGTATTCTGTAATTAATACTTAGAAAGGAACAAGAGCTGTTTTTGTACTTCTTAACATGTAACCTTGCTTGCTAAACAAATTTCAAAATGACATTCATGCCTAACTACAAAATCTTTTAAAAGCTCTGGAGATGACATTAATCAAAATCCAATTTATTGTCGGTCAAGCTAAGGAAGGAAGTAAGGTTGTTTAATTGAAATGGAAAACATGAGGAAATAATTACACTCATACTGTGTACATTTTGGCTTGCAAAACTGAATCGATTGCAAGTTGCTAATTGTAACTCTTGCATCTTTAAATAAGGGAAACATCCATAGAACGGAAGACAAGTTTGAGAACCCATGAACTGGAACGGAACGGAACAAAACAAAACAATTTCACTAAAGAAAAACTGATTTGCCCCCTGCAGTGCAAGCTCAAGTTAAATAAGGAACGCTATGTTACATCTGCCATCAAATGATGGCTGCTTTTGGTAGAATGCAAAGAGAATGAAATCAAAGAATCACCT
This sequence comes from Nicotiana otophora, assembly GCA_000715115.1. Classification (NCBI taxonomy): domain Eukaryota; kingdom Viridiplantae; phylum Streptophyta; class Magnoliopsida; order Solanales; family Solanaceae; genus Nicotiana; species Nicotiana otophora. The sequence continues at coordinate 33,859 of AWOL01S0010673.1, read as the reverse complement.
ATGAGCCACGGGCATATGAGCTCGTTGGCATGCTATACTCCAGGGAATGGTTGTCAAGAGCAGCTTGGATCTATAACCATCATAATAGAGGTAATCCAAAGATGTGCCATAGAAGGAAGAATCATTAGTCAACCAGACACGTCCAGTTTCTTTTGCCATGGGAGAGCATCTTCCTAGGGATGAACACACCCTGTTTGCTCGAAGCAGGTTTGTCCAACGCTTCCTTACTTCTGTACTCCTACCTCTAATAAGACTAAAGCACGACGCCTATTTCAGTATGTACAATATCTTCACCCAGAACCGCTTGCAACCTCTGCGGCACGCTGTCTCATCATCTCCATGACAGCAGCCCTCCGCCGAGAATCAGATTGCTGCTGCATCCTCCGCAGATGTTCTTTCAAATCTCTGTATAAAGGGTAGAAATATAGCAAATTTAATTTAAGCTGAAATTCAGAAGTGAGAACTGCCAAAAAGGAGAGGCGGAGAGGGAGATAAAGTGATTGCGTTTTATGAAAATCTTTTGCTAATCTATCAATCACTAAAATCCACCTATATGACCTATGCAAAACATAACCAATCCCCAGTTAGATAAAAGAGGGTTGCCGCAGGTTGATTGCAAAGCATAAAAAATTATTCAATAACTATGATTAATACTCGGAAGAATAGACCGAAATGGGGTATAGAGGATTCATGTAGCCAACCCCAATCAATTTGGGTTGAATCATAGTTGTTTGATTCTGATTGATTACTACTCGTAGTAGCTACTGCTGTTAATAGCAGGAAACAGTAGCATTGGCTAATCATCATTTAATTAATTATTATGACATTATCAAACTATGACAACTGACAATTGATTGATTACAAAAATGTAAGGAAGCATTAGCCAACAAACCTGCAACGTGGAACACGACATTCAAATTCTTTGCATGCACGAGCATGCAGTTGAAGGAGATACCACATCTTCTTACAGAGTAAACAACCTCCTGAAACTCGTATTTTGCACTGTATACCGTGGCGGAAAAGCCCCTTAACTTTGCGACAGTTTGGATATTCACAATGTAGAAAGCGGCACTGAGAAGCATGCACCAGAAGGCCAAGCATCTTCCTAAGCTGTAGAGTTAAAAGGGAGAAATCATGTCAGATCTCAAATGTCTAGTATATATATTTTCAATAAAATGGAAGAAAATATAATCTGGCTAAAATAATTTCATTTATATGTGAACAGAGCCATCGATATGAACAGAGCCATCGATATCATAGAATGATACTTAAACCGTAAGGTATCGCTTAATCATTGTCCTCTTATCTTTTCAATTAGGATGGAGAACTGCTAAAGCATCTAATACTTTTCTCTTTCAAATGAATTTCCAGATGTTCAATCAAGAAGTTCTTAAGGAGTTGTTTGGATAACATTTGTAAAAGAAATTGAAAAAGAATAAGTTTTTGCAGAAAGATAACAGTCTTGGATAGCTCTAATCTTCAAAGTAAAAAAAGTTTTTCAAAAGACAGACCTGTTGTGCAAATTTGCAAATTCACATCACAAATAAGACCTTGTATTCACATTATTCAGCATTTTCAAGGAAAATGAATGAAGCAATCATCACTACTACTCAAAGAAGAGATAATTGGGATAATTTTGATTGGTGAAAAGCAATCATCACTACTACTCAAAGAAGAGATAATTGGGATAATTTTGATTGGTGATTGTCATTGAGCAACATCGCTAAATTGTACATACTTTTGACGCCTTCTTGGCTGTTATTAATGAAAGAATATTTATTTGTCCAAAAAAACAATTGTTCTGGAGAATGGTCGCAGGAATTTTGAGCAAGTAGTACCCATCTAGTGCAAACTTCAGCCTTAAGGTGTGATACACTAACATGTAGCTATACAATAGCTTATTTCATAGGAAAGTGGGTAGTAGAATAACGAGTAACCTAGAACTTAGAAGAATGCGGACTCCTCAAGGTTGGGATCTGATACTTAGAAGAATGCTGAATGATTGGGAACTGAGCTGTACAAGCAACTGGTAAGTCTTCAAAGGACTTGAAAATGGGATGGATTCACTATGGTGGAACACAACAGAGGCATCTATAAGGTGAATGTTGCATACAAGATTCTGAATCACACTAATCTACAGATTACTACTTGGCCATGGAAGCATATCTGGAAAGTCAAGATACCCTACAAGGTATCTTGTTTCACTTGGTTACTAGCAAAGGGGGCAGTTCTGACCCAGGATAATCTCATAAAGAGAGGGAATTCTACTGTGCTTGTGCTTTCTATGTGGGGAAACAGCTGAGACAGTTAGCCATCTATTTTTACACAGCACACAGCACACAGCAGGATAGCAGATCAACTATGAAAGATCTTTATTAATCTCAGAGGTATCTCAAGGACAATGCCTTGTAAGATTACTGAAGTGCTTACTAGTTGGGATGAAGCTGGAACTGCAGCTAGAGACAGATAGATGGAGGACTGTCCCTGCATGTATATGGTGGACAATCTGGAAGGAGAGAAACTCTAGGTGTTTTGAAGACAGTAGCAAAGATCAAACTGAATTGTGTTCTACTTTTTTATTTTTTGGTGTAAACCGAAGTGTCCAGAAGATATTGTATCAATCCTAGAAGTCTTACAATACTGCTAGGATCGTAGATCAGTTATTCTTCCCTTTTGTTCTCTTGTAAATATGGTTTCAGTACAACCTAAGTACTGTTATATATTAATACACAATGTTACATTCTCAAAAAAGAAAAAAAAGAATATCTAGTAACCTAAAGTGAATCAAACACGAGGAGGGAACCACATAGAAGCTGCAGTGAACTAGGACTAACATATAGTTATTCAAAGAGGATGAAAGTGCTCCGAAAGAACAAAGCAGAGGTAGGTGCCAGGGATCTAGAACTGACCCAAAAGTTGTAACAGAGGACTTCATAGACTAAACATAGGAAGCAGCATGAAACAACAAATTAAATAAGGGCCAAGAAGAATGCACCTGCAAAACTCGTAGTTGCCTAGCTTTTTACAACTTCATAGACTAAACATAGGAAGCAGCACGAAACAACAAATTAAATAAGGGCCAAGAAGAATGCACCTGCAAAACTCGTAGTTGCCTAGCTTTTTACAACTTCATAGACTAAACATAGGAAGCAGCACGAAACAACAAATTAAATAAGGGCCAAGAAGAATGCACCTGCAAAACTCGTAGTTGCCTAGCTTTTTACAACTTCATAGACTAAACATAGGAAGCAGCACGAAACAACAAATTAAATAAGGGCCAAGAAGAATGCACCTGCAAAACTCGTAGTTGCCTAGCTTCTTTATTCTGTGCATCACGTTCGGCCAGGGATGGATGATTAGTCAACTTATGAGGATGATCAATTCCACCATCTTTTTTATAACAGGCATTGCAAACATCATAATCTGGGCAAACTTCACACCGCCAACCTTGACCAGTTTCTATATCAAGGTGACAAATGGTGCAAGTTGTCACAAATGCTGGTGCAGTGGGATTATGAAGGTGGTAAAGGACCATCATTGAGGAATGTTTAGCACGCCTCAGGGTATCATACTGGTAATGATTTCCTTGACAAAGGCTCAAAAATGCCTGCCTTGTATCAAAAAACTCACTCTCAAGAATTTCATCTTCATCCTTGGTGTCATGAGGTACCTCTTTGATTTCACACTGGAAAATTTTCATTGCATTTCTCAATCATGGAACCCAATACCTATTCCGGGGTTGTGGGG
>AWOL01S0010673.1:6753-29551 GCA_000715115.1 Nicotiana otophora | reverse complement strand
GGGGGGGGGGGGGGGGGGGGGCAGAAGTACTTACTGGATAAAGTGTGTGCTTGTCCTTTTGATTAATAGGATGTCTTTCTCTATCTTCAAGTCTTTGCTCAGTTTCATAGCACCTGAAACAGTACCAATACAGACCAAATTTTACAAAGAAAAACACTAGGAATATGAAACTATCATATCCTCAAATGGTTTCTTTTGTGAAAATTTTCATACACCAAAAAGAACTTGGCAAAACAAAATGTAGCTGCAACAGTTCTTTTTTTTTTTTTTTTTTTTTTTTTTTTTTTTTTTTTTACATTCCTAGAAATTCCTAAGATTAATTTATTTATCAATATGTCATCTCTTTGTCAGCAATAAAAAAAATAATGAAAAAACTAGGGACCCATTTGAGCTAAACCTACCCAGGGAAGGGTGCAGCAAAAAACTGAGCTTCTTCACATCATATACTTTTCACATTATTTGGGTCTTAAAAGATGCTCTTATTGAACAACTTTATTCTATAACCTCGACCTTCACAGCATCAAAAATTTTAGACACTTCAATCAATAATATATTAAATATACCTAGTTTTCACCAGTCACCACAAAGGGAAAATAAAGGGGGTTTGTGGGGGGGATAAGGTCTCCCCACCGGAACCAAAAATTGCTCCATAAAGATCTCCCACCTAGACAGCAACCCCGCCACGGGGTTCTTTGTTTCTCTGCCAGCAAGATCGATAGTTGAGAAGGAGATCTATCTAATTCATGCTCACAAAGAGGCAAAATGGCACAACAACCACCAAATGACACTACATTTCCCAACTCACCTGTACTGGTGAAACACACCAGTGATGAGAAAGTGGAGGTGTGTCATTCAATGAGTTGTACTGCAGACAGTAGAAGTTCAAGCCTCGTAAATGAGAAGACATAGAGAATCTGGGAATGCAGTGCACAGCTACATTTCCAGAAAATTTGTGCTCGGTGTTCAAACTTAAAACTGAAAAACGTGCAGCACACAACTCCATTTCTGGAGTAACAGAGGAATGACAGAAAAAGCTAGTTGCTTTAAAATTTTTAAGGCCTCTGCCTTCCTTTATGTTTTGATTCCTGCTTTGAACATTATACAGTGTCTTTTCTAGCCTCGTATAGACGTAATACCTTTCTTCACATGATCTCTCTGGTTGGCTCTGAGATTGCATAAAATACTTAAACTAATAAAGAAACACTTGGTAATTGCAGATCCCTTTCACCAAATCAAGGATTCAGTTGGCATTAAACTAAGACTTAAATTCATTCGGTGTGTGTGTGGAGGAAAAACAAAACAGTACATTATCTACAACTGAGTAAACTTTTAACCAATCCACATTCAAGGTTGCAACGAGCATAAACAACCAGAGAACTTTTACAACTCTAAGCATATAGAGAGATGAGATCCATACTTGTCACAGAGCTGAAAGTTCTTGCATTGCTTGCAGTCCCAACGATTTCCAGATACCATTAGTATGCAGCAATGGGTACATGCGTGCTGTAAATGAACCATAATAAAATCCTCCTTCATTGGAGAAATTGTCTCACCGAGCTGTGGCAAGTAAAAAAATGGACAGAGTTAAAAGTGCAGAATCAATGGAGACTGGCAGTACCATCAGCTTTCATAACAAAGAATAAAAAATAAAGCGAAACAGAGACAAAACATCACATTAAGATGAAAAATAAGTGCAATTTTTTTTTCCTGATATAAGGGGGTATCCAGACCACCATGTGTGCACACTCGATTATTCCACCGGGTGCCTGCTACCTCCCACTGTCACAGGCACCGAGTAACTCCTGTCCATCAAAGCTTAAGAGGCAGATAGGAAAAGATCACCTAGCTTTCTATCCCTGCTGGGTTCTGAATCCTGGTATCCCATGAATTTCACCTACTTCATTAACCATTAGGCACACCTTTGGATGCAGAAACGAGTGCAAAATTCACTCTAAAGCGTAATACTTAATCATAGTTTAATTGCTCGGGAGTTGCAAGCCACAACTCCCATAATATATAGAAAGTAGAAGGCAAATGAGTAAACGAAGATGTTTAGCAATTAAAATTACTTTGTGCATTAGAAGCAGATCCTTAGATACATTCCCAGACAAGTCAGATTGACCAGATGCTTTTAGAGCTCTTTTTGTTATGGTCTTCTTTATAGTTCCCTTCTTATGCTGCTTTCTCCCATCCTCTTCTTGCTGAAGTTGATAAATCATATCCTCTGCAGCACCAGGCCAATAGTCCCCATCAAAATAAGGCAGACGAGCTGCAGTAACTTTAGCCTTACATTCTCCCGTGGATATAAAGAAATGGTCGTATAAATTAGTGAGATCAACAACTATATTTTCCTTCTTAGCTTTTCTTAGCATTGATAAATACCTGAAATATGAGAAACACTAGTTTAATCAATGTAACAAGAATGAGAAAAAAATTCATATTACAGCAATATGTAATCTATATGGAAAAAAATTATTAAGCTCACCACTCTCTGAGTTTGTCAGATTTTGGGGTCTTCTGAATTTCGGGGTGGCAATATAATATATAATCTTCACCCTTCAATGGAGGACACGCCCAAATATAACAACTCGTGAAACCACGCTTTTTGCAATATTCTAGATATCCAATCTGAGTGGAATCAAATATATTAATATACAACAAACATCTAGAATCAACATTGGAATTGATGTGAAGAAAGATTACCAAAATTTCATGGTACACAAATGTGCGGAGAGCCTCTCCAGTCACTGCTCTGATCTCTGGCCTGAAATATTTAACAGAATCTAGATACGAGAGATAAACACGGCGATGATTTGGCTGTAGGCATTCAGATCCAAATTCCTGAACATACATGCCAAAGAGGCACACTTCTACACCTTCAATTCTCTGAAATAACAATAACACCTGAAGAATGCGACTTTTCAGTCCATAACTCAAACAATTATCGCCAAATTGCAAGTGAAATGGAAAAGACAGACTCCTATCTGAGGATAATGCCAGAGTTAAACATATTGAGACATAACAATGTCTGAACATTATCTGGCATTTCATTAATCAGTAAACAATCGTATTTCAGAAACAACCCTTTGAAACTTGTCCTCCCACAATCATAGTATGATCAAAACTTTTATGGATGTCAAACGTCCTCCAAAGAACACCTTCTTTGCAGGGGACAACGGAGGAGATTAAAGAAAGTAAAATTGAAGGCTATTCAAGATCCGGAGGAAACGTTTGAGACAATATTTCGGGTCATGGAAGATGAAATAAATGAATATGATATAGACAGGACCATGATGCCATCACCTTTTGCGCGTGAAAAGCTTTTTCTAATGGCACACCAGCCCTTATCTATATATATCTAAAACTTTTTTCTTTTTATTACTCAACGGAACGAGGATCATGCTCCTATACGACTTCTATGCAGTGACTGGGAAAGGAGCTGATCCTATATCAAGTTTGAAAAATGGTTGTTGGACGTTGAGGGATATGTAGAAAAGGTTAATGTTTGGTGGAATTCCTTTGGGATAACTAGAACACCAGATCATGTACCGTCAAAAAAATTACAACTTCTGAAAGGAAGGCTGAGGAAATGGAACAAAAGCAACTATGGAAGTCTGGAAAATATAAAAAAACGAACTTCTTGCACAAGTTGCACAGTTGGATAGTGCACCGGAAATGATAATATTCAGGAGTAAGAATTGTTGGTCCGGGCTAATTTACAGATGGAAGTAGAGGAAATTGCCAAATACGAAGAGATTGCTTGGAGACAAAGTCGAGAACTTATGGTTGACGCAAGGGATAGAATACCAAGTTCTTTCACAAGGTGACCAATGTTAATAAAGAATACAATTACATTGGGAGATTGGAAGTCAATGGAGTCTTGAAGGACGAAACAGAGGAGATCAAGGAGGACATTTTGGAGTTCTACTAAAGCTTATATTCAGAGAATCTACAAGAAAGACGGCTGATTCTATGAAGTAAATGCCTCCTACATGGGAAACAAACAAAAAGCCATTCTCATTTGTTTTTGCACTGCCAAGTTACTGCACAACTGTGGCAGCTTTTCCTGAATATTACTGGTCTGCATTTGGTCATCTTTTGAAATGGTAAAGGTATTATTAGAACGTATCATGGCACAGAAAAGTACAGGACTCGAGAAAGACCAGAAGACACTATATTACGACAAATATGCAACTACTTACTTCCTCATAACAATTCTAAGAAATCCATATACTGATCCATACTTCCAATATGTCTCCTCTTACACGAGAAAGAAAGTATGCAAACACTTATTCTTAATTCTAGAAATATCGCTTTTTTGTCCTTCAAAACAAGCTTTATTCCTCTCCAGCCATAGTGTCCAAAGGATGCCCAGAGGGACAATGATCCAGACCTGTTTCAGGTCTTTCTGAATTTCCTGCCCCTGCCAGCATTCTAGCAAACCCCTTATGCTCTTAGGCACTGGTCTGCATTGGGTCATGCCTATTCAACAACTGAGTTGCTGAGATGCTGAAACAGAATTAGACGACGAAAGAACAAGCATAGGTGGTGGAACAGGGGACCTGCATATATTTGGTGGACTATTTGGACAGAAAGAAACAGTAGCTGTTTTGATGACTTCACTGATTCTGCCGTTAACATAAAGTCTAAATGTATACTTCTGTTTTTCTCATGGTGTAGATCAAAACGTGTAAATGATGTTGAAAGTTGAAACAGTTTTAAGATGTTAGAGGCCCTAAAAGACTAGGAGATCAGACTAAAACGGGCATGCTTTGCTGTTTTTGCTTCTTTAAATAGTGAACACCTGCAACAGCACATCCTTCGTGTTTGTTTTTATCTATAGATCACCTTACCTTTACAAAAAAAAAATTATTCAGATCCTCCTGCAATTAATTCTCAGTAAAATAGTGCGAGATAAAGATCTAGTTCTAACATAAAAAACGTTCTTTTTTTTTAGGCGGAAAAAAAAAACTAACAACATGACATTCATTCAAATCATTAAACCCAAATTTGACGTTAAATGATTCTGCATGAAGATACCTTTGATTTATATGGAAACTCCAGCGGATAGTTCTCTTCCTGAAATATCTCAAGAAATCGTGGTTTCACTTCTAACTTTTTGTCCACTGATGACACAATTCTTACAACAAGTCCTTCCGCTCCAGGAACCTGGAAACCAGTATAAGCAGGAGCTAAGGTAGGAAGGCACAAGTGAACTTGCTAACACCACTACGAATCACTAAATGCAGAGACAGAAGTTACAAAAATTAAAGATGATATTTTTCCCAAGAAGAAAGCCAGAAAGGAGCATTGAAGGAAAAAGGCTGATGACAGTGACCTGTTCACTAATTAGCTAAAACCCATAAGCTACAGACAAATGCAAATTCACTTCTAAACATCTCCAAACACTTATACAAATCAGGATCCTAGAACTTTAATTTCTAGTCTTTTCCTCTAGAAGGCTGGATCTAATCAATATTCCGGACGATAACAACAATATCGGTTGAAAGTAACAAATGCAGCATCCACAAAACAGAGCAGACCTTGATTTGTGGATGTCTGGACCTAATGACCTATTAGTTCTTATACGTTCCAACTGCCCTCCTTGTATATACTTTGGACTCAAGAGTGGCTGTTCATTCAGTTATATCAGTTTTGAAATGTTATTTGTTTTAGTGTCTGAACTTCGGTTTATAATTTCAAAAGGTGAGGCCAACCGAATTCGACTACCGCTCAGTTACAAATTCAGTTGGGACAATTTGAATGGGCCAAATTATTTTTTCTTAAGCTCTTTTTCTTGTCCATTTCAACTTTTCTTCTTTCTTGAGATTTTCCAACACAATCTTATGTTTGCTTTTAATCTGAAATTCTTAAGATTTGAATAGCACCTCTCTCCCAGTAATCGAATGACTGAAATGACCTCATACCGATGAAGGAGTACAAATGAAACAAGTTGACAGGGAAAGACGGCCAAGATTACAAGCAAGCAAAAAAACATAGCAGAAGAAAGATCAGCAACTTGAAGGGGAGTATATAAAATCTGAGCATCCAAAATTCAAAACCTTGCATGTTCCTTTTTTTTTCATTTTCAAAAAACATGTAACCCAATTTTGGGTTCACATGTGAATTTTAATGCGACTTACCAGAGCGAGAATGAGCTTACCTAAGGCAGCCTAATACCATGAGAAAGAATGTGCTTCCACTACAAAATCTTAGGGAATGGATGGAGTAGCCCAAAACCTTTATAAAGTATAAACCCCTTAGGAAGCCCTTACACAGCCCATGTTCAGACAACTCTGTAAATCAACAGGGGAAAAGGAAAAGGAAACAGAGAGGAGGAGGAGAGAGAGAGAGAGAGAGAGAGAAACCAAATGATAAATTAAAGGAGTTAAGCTCCAAAGTAAAGGCCTTAAGCCCTTTCCACTGCACAAGTCATAGTCTACTAGGGATTTTAATCTTCTCTTTTTTGTGGGATCACTGCCATGGGGTTTTGAAATTTAAAGATATTATAAAGATATCAATAGCAAAGTAAAGATCCGTCACAAATTTCAAAACCAAGCACATCTAGAAACATGTAGAACACAAGATAGAGAAGCATAGTTGGAAGAGGGCGCTTAAAGCTGCATTTAGCTATGTTGTCAAGCACGGGCGAGAGTAAAAGGAGTTGGGAAGATGAGTGAAAGAGTGAAGACGGACATAAGCTAAATAGCGAGGGTTGATAACGTGGGCACTGGACTACTAGTTGAGGGAGATCTAAGGGGAATGAACACAAAAATGTGTACATATATACTCACACACACATATATATTCCTCTTCTATTTGTTAATCAAAGTCATCCCTTTTTATGAAAATTCTTTTTTTATTTTTTAAGAGTCACTTAGTTCGGTCAATTTCCAGTACAAAATATCAAAAAGCAAACCAGTTGATCAAATAATAAATTCGAAATTACAGGAAAAAACAGAAAAAACCAATAAACCAAACCATTTAAACTGAACTCAACAGTTAGGTATCGTTTTCTCCAATGGAATAGTGTACACACCTAATCTTCATCTATTAGGACACTACAAGAGTGACGGAGAATCAATTTGGATTTTTTCCCTTTAGATCTACAGTAGAGGCTACATTCTTGCTAAGAAGATTGATGGAAATTTACCGTGAGGAGCAGAAAGATCTAAGCATGGTGTTCATTGACCTCTAGAAAGTATGTGATAGAGTACCAGAAAAGGTACTTCGGTGGATGTTGGAGAAGAAAGAAATTCCAAGTCAAATATTTTTTTGAGAAGGTAACATATTTGTATATTAATATATAGACTTCACTAAATTTGTGAAGTCACCCATAATTACAAAATGAGTGCCCAAAAAGGAAATTAAAACACTTATAATCCTTGTTCTTCTCACAAGGAATCTAGCACATCAAAAATGGATTCATGATCCTCCAAAAACTTTCCTTTACACCAAAAATAGAAAAGAGCTAGACATTTCATCTTCGTCTTCTGGATGTTTCTGGATTTGTCTTCAAAACATCTCTGATTTTTCTCTTCTCAAATTGTCCACCACATGCACGCTGGGACAATTCTCCATCTCTCTTTATAACTAGAAAGGCAGCCCTCTTTATTCCAGCAAGCTAGAACATCAAGAATTCTTCCCGGCATTGCCCATAAAATTCCCCTAAAACTGATAAAAATCCTCCATATTTGAACAGTGAATTTGCAACGCAAAAAGAGATGACTGATTGTCTCCGCCTCCTATCCACATAAGTAACATCTAGAGCACAAGTGAAAACCACTCTTAATTAGATTATCTTGTGTTGGAACCGCTTCTTTTGCTAGTAACCATGTAAAGCAAGCAACCTTGTAAGGGATTTTTACTTTCCATATCATCTTCCATGGCTAACATCCAACCTGGTTATTAGAATTCCTTATAAGCAGACTTAACAGAAAACTTCCCCTGCCTATTCCCTTGCCATATGATGAGATTTTGATTAGAGTTGATTCCATTGAATAGCTCCAAAGTACTGTAAAACTCTATTACTCTATCAATCTCTCAATCATTTAGAAGCCAATTGTCATCCCACAAGGAAATCTTCATACCATTTCCTACTTTGAATCTGGATTTCTTAATCACTTTTGGCCACAAATTCCTAATTGACTTCCACAAACTGACACCATATGGACTTCTCACTGGTTTGGTTGTCCATTTTCCTTCCATTCCATACTTCTCCCTAACGACCTCTCTCCACAGTGATTGCTCATCTGCCGCAAATTTCCATAGCCACTTCATCATCAAACTATGATTCTGGACTCTCAAGTTTTTGATTCCCAATCCCCCTGTCTTCTTGCTAGTAGTAAGAAAATTCCATTTAACCAGATGAATCTTCTTTTTCTCACTGTTGCCTTCCCATAAGAAATTTCTTCTTAATGCATCAATTATTTTCACTACATTGGCTGGAATTGGGAATAGAGATATCATATAAGTAGGCATGGTATCAAGTACGGAGTTAATCAAGGTTAGTTTACCCCCCTAGATAGATATTGATTCTTCCAATTTGCTAGCTTCTTTTCACATTTCTCCAGCACACCATTCCAAATTTCTTTTGATTTGCTCTTGGCTCCCAATGGCATCCCCAAATATACAGCAGGTAATTCACCTACATTCCCACCAAGAATATCAGCAAGACTTTGTAGCTCCATTACCTCATTGACTGGATAAATGAAGCTTTTGTGCCAATTTATGTGTAGCCCAGAAATGGCTTCAAAAAGAATGAAGATCACCCTTAATACTTTCAGTTGTTCTCTATCAGCTTCACAAAACACCAAGGTGTCATCAGCATACTGCAAGTGGGAAATCATCATGTTGCTATCAGCCCTACAATTCACATTGAAACCCTTTATTCAATTATTTGTCTGAGCTCTTTTCAGCATATCATTCAATTCTTCCATGGCGATAATGAATAGGAAAGGGGAAAGGGGATCCCCTTGTCGATGCCTTCTGATGCACCCAAATCGATGCCTCAAATTCCAGGTCTTCTTCTACCTCTAAGCTTTGAGGGTTTAGAGGCACTGCTTCTTCAATTGCGCAGTCCACAAACATATCAGATTCTTTTGATTGCATGCGCATGTTATTATAATCTTCTGAATCGTCTCCCTTCCCTTCGTGCTCAGCAATGATCGACATAGCATTTTCCCCATGGATAGATTCTTGTTGATTCTCCTTTTCTCCATCATCGTCCATCTTTTCTTCATCTTCTTCTGTATTGTAGTTGATTTTGTTGTCACTGGGATCCACTACGCAAGTGGTTATTTGATTTCCCACATAAGGTTCAAAGTGTAGAGCTGCAACCTCTTCATTAAAAGGATTTGGCCTCGGCTTTGTATTGGGCAATTTAAAAGCTTTTTCTTCAAATATAAATTCGGCCAAAAATCTGGGCCCAATTCCTTTAAATTACATTGTTGGGCAGCCTTTTTAGTTGTGACTAAAGATTCACGTGACTGGTCACGTGAGTTTTTAGGGATAGGTTGTACTTCTTTCGAACTCCCCACGTGCCCCGTCAGAACTGTATAACATTGAGTCTCTCCCCCTGGTCTTTGCTTGTCCTCTATTACCCGCTGGTTCGAGCGAATTTCTTCACCATTTGCACTGTTGTACGTTCTCACCGGAGCTTCACACCAGATCTGGATTTCAAAGACTATCCCTTCAAATTCTACCTTCACTGCTTTTGGTACTGCGGATCCATCTCCTCTAACCTTTATTCTTGCCCATTTCAAGTGATTTTTTAGCTCCGTCTCCTCCCCAGTTTGAATCCAGCCACAGCAAAACTCCCCAACTTCTTTGAAGACTTTTTGGGACCATAGATGTAACGGAAGCCCTACTAGCCTAATCCATGCATGGTTCATCGTCTTATTGCTTGGAACTGATCCCACCGTCGGAGTCCACCACTGAAGCTTAACTTTGTGTTTCTTCCCGTACCAGTCGCTACTCAAAACATGGTCAGCAATTAATTTCGAAGAAAATTCGAAGAGAAACCGATTCTGACCTATCTCATAAATATTGGTTCCATGTGCTTGTTTCCAAGAACTAGATGCCCATCTACGAATTTCCGATAGAGTTACAATTTCGGAATTTTCTTCTGTGATGAATCCCACCAAGCACCTGCCTAGCACATCGTTGTGTGTTAGATCACCAGAGATGTGAATAATGTCTCCTTCTGGTTGGACAGCCGCTTCATTCATTTCTCTGCTTGCCCATTTATGATTTCTGACTGTGTTTGAGTAAAGAAGACCTTCTTCAATGATTTTGGGAGCATTAATGACATTCCTCTGTACCCCGCTATTAATGAATCTTTCGATTTTTGCTGCAATATCTAACCAACCCGAATTAAATGCTACTTCTGGAACAATAATTACTGACCTCCCCCTACCTTGGACCCTAATGATGGTTGTATAACGACCATATTTGTTGTAGTTCCTCGCACAGAAGATTTCTGAGTAATGTTCCTTGGTTTTCCATCTTTTCACATAGTTTCCCTTCATCTTCGATGCTTCCTTTAATTTTTCACACAACCACACCATCGTCTTCCTGCTGAAAGTAGATCTTCGAATGAGATTCCGACCTCGTTCTGTCCATTCATACCATTCTTCAGCATTGGATGAGCATCTAACAATGTCATATGACTTTAAGCCCGCTGCAAAATAGATGATGTTATCCTCCCTCATTGCAGTATTTGTATGGATGAGCAGAGGACTTTACAGTGGGTGGACACTGGTTTTTTTTATTTATTTTGATAACCGTGGTGTCCGGGCCACCTTACGCGCACCTCGACTAATTCCACGGGATATCTGTCACCTCCCACCAGCAACAGGTACCAGGTAACTCTATCCACCAAGGCTTGGATAGATGGGAAGAAATCACCTAGTATTTGCCTCCGCTAGGATTTGAACCTGAAACCTCATGGTTCTCACCCACTTTATTGACCACTAGGCCACACCCTTGGGTGCGGGTGGACACTGGTTTTTTTTATTTATTTTGATAACCGTGGTGTCCGGGCCACCTTACGCGCACCTCGACTAATTCCACGGGATATCTGTCACCTCCCACCAGCAACAGGTACCAGGTAACTCTATCCACCAAGGCTTGGATAGATGGGAAGAAATCACCTAGTATTTGCCTCCGCTAGGATTTGAACCTGAAACCTCATGGTTCTCACCCACTTTATTGACCACTAGGCCACACCCTTGGGTGCGGGTGGACACTGGTTTTTTTTATTTATTTTGATAACCGTGGTGTCCGGGCCACCTTACGCGCACCTCGACTAATTCCACGGGATATCTGTCACCTCCCACCAGCAACAGGTACCAGGTAACTCTATCCACCAAGGCTTGGATAGATGGGAAGAAATCACCTAGTATTTGCCTCCGCTAGGATTTGAACCTGAAACCTCATGGTTCTCACCCACTTTATTGACCACTAGGCCACACCCTTGGGTGCGGGTGGACACTGGTTTTTTTTATTTATTTTGATAACCGTGGTGTCCGGGCCACCTTACGCGCACCTCGACTAATTCCACGGGATATCTGTCACCTCCCACCAGCAACAGGTACCAGGTAACTCTATCCACCAAGGCTTGGATAGATGGGAAGAAATCACCTAGTATTTGCCTCCGCTAGGATTTGAACCTGAAACCTCATGGTTCTCACCCACTTTATTGACCACTAGGCCACACCCTTGGGTGCGGGTGGACACTGGTTTTTTTTATTTATTTTGATAACCGTGGTGTCCGGGCCACCTTACGCGCACCTCGACTAATTCCACGGGATATCTGTCACCTCCCACCAGCAACAGGTACCAGGTAACTCTATCCACCAAGGCTTGGATAGATGGGAAGAAATCACCTAGTATTTGCCTCCGCTAGGATTTGAACCTGAAACCTCATGGTTCTCACCCACTTTATTGACCACTAGGCCACACCCTTGGGTGCGGGTGGACACTGGTTTTTAAGAAAGAAAAAGAGGATTCCGATGAGAACACTAGAAAATAGTAAAAGACGTCGGAATTAGGATATTCTTGGACTGGAGGGCTCGGAACAGCCTCGCGATGAGGCTGTCTGAAGAAGAAAAAGTGAGATATGGCCTGGAAATGGCTCACACGCCGGCGCGTGGAAAAGGAGTCGCCGGAGCAGCGCCGCGCGTGAAGGCGCGTGGGTGGTCGTACGCCGGAGATTCTAGCTGGGTTTTGGTCGCGATAGGTTTGTCTCTTGGATGGTGGTGGTACAATCCTAGGATTCATGAAGAAAAATGCCTCGGGGTAAGTGCCTGAGAGCATCTTTACCACCCCTGTATATAACACTACTTAAGTTATTTTTTAATTCCAAGTCAAATATATAAATGCCATAGTAGTAGCAAATACAAAGGAGTTACCCATAATCGTGGGTTTACACCAGGAACATGAGCTAACCAGCATAATACAAGCTGAGGTCCTGTGGTGCATGCTGTTTGATGATACTACTACTTGACAATAACCGCGACGGTGTCAACCAAAAGCTTGAACTATGGAGAAGCACTCAAGAGAGCAATGGTTTTAGGATAAGTAAAAGTAAAATTGAATATGTGCACTGCGAGTTTAGTCTTCATAAGAAGACTGACGTGAGATTAGACGAGGTTGTGGTAATTAAATGCAAACAATTTAGATATTTAGGCTCTTAGTTCCCGGAGAATGGAAGGATAGATGAGGATGTTACACACGGAATCAAAATCAAATGATTGAAATGGATAAGTGCTACCAGAGTGTTATATGATAAGGATGCCTATCAAAGTGGAAGGTAAATTCTATAAACAGTTATACGCCAAGTAATTTATATGGGAGTGAATGTAAGGGTGTTAAAGGCCAAGTGTTCCCGAGATGCCAGATGCAAATACTAAGATGAATGTATATACAAGATTAGATAAGACTAAACATGACACATCCGCCAGAAATGCAAGAAGCACTTAAAAAGCATGAACTGAGACAATCTTAGGATGATTTGGTCATGTCCTACATCGATCTCCAAATGTGTTGATTTGTAAGTGTGAACCGTGATGAGTGAAGGTGTATAAGAGGACGAGCTTAGACCTAAAACCACACAGAAAAGTTGTCTAAGGACCTAACATCTCTTGGAATCCAATCAAACCTGGCGAAAGATAGAGTATAATGGAAGAAAAGATCAACACAAGCGATACCAACTAGTTGGAAATGTGTTTTAGCCATGTTAGTGCGTTTATTTTAGATCTTATGCTCTCTAAGACTCAATTTTTATAAAGTAATAAGATTTTACTGAATCTTTGGGCATGCTTTCTAAAAGTCTTTTAGCCCCATCACAGATTTTATGCCATTATAAAATATAGAGAAATTCTAATACTTTTTATTTTTATTTTGCATGATGTTGGGTTGAGATTAATTAAATAGACAAAGATTGTCAGTGAGGATTCATATAACCTTGTTTAGGAGTGAGGTGAAATGGTAGTTCTTGCTGTTACTTATCAGAGAAATCAAGTCTCAATGCATTAATCACTTAAATTGGCCTGATAAATTACCTCATCATAACCTCTTCCTTCACGCATTGCTCTTTCTTGCCTTTCCCACTCCAAACGGCTAGCTAATCGTTGCTCAATATGATCACTGAGAATTGTTCGAGGCAGATCTTTTGCTCCAAGAACAGCACTTTGTGGTAAGGGCGTGCGCTCACCTCTTTCAACTTCTGCTATGTAGCAATTGGGACAGGTATACTCAGCTTGCCCACCATCATTCCTTCTACCATTAAATAAAGCACAAATCTGATGTTGCCAAGCTTCACACTTGTCACATTGCACCCACTGCACAAAGCAGTAACCTCTGATTTGATCAGACCAATAAAATTTATTGTTTTCGGCAATTAAGACCAATAAAATTTAAAATTAGAAGAAACAAAACAAGTTATTGACACAAAGCATGGACCATACAAGTTTCCACGCCCCATTTCTACAGCAAAAGAAATACTATATTTTGTCAAATAAAATGCATAGAGTAGATACCCATTCTTCAGTTTCCTCATCATTTCTCTTTTTCTCCATCTTCGCCTTTGGAATGGTGGTTCCATCAACAATGGTGTCTCCACGGGCCTCATTATAGCATGGAATGCAGAAGTAGTGCCGTGTATCACCAGCTCCAATGGTATAATACATCGCATTACGTTTAAGACGAGCACCACATGGAGTACAATATATGGGTGGAGGTTCAAAAGTTAGCTTCTCAACTGCACATAACTGACAAGAATTTTCACTCATAGAATGCTCCATTGCTTGATTTTTTTCTGCTTTTGCTTTGCTCTGTCAAACAAATAGAACAGAATTTCATCCATGGAAAGAGTTTACTCATGCAGATTAGAAATGAAACCAAACATGTCACTGGAATAAAGACCGTAGAGGGCAACAAATCAGCTACTTGTTGAACCACACACATTGAAGACTAATAGGAAAAAAACGAGTATTAACAGTTTTATAAAGTCAACATAACATGGTAGAAGGCGTACATGAAAGAAGTTAGAATAGTACAATTCCTGTAAATAGCATAGCACTTCATTATCATCAACAACTCAGAGTTAAACCTTCCTTGACAACGAGTTATGTCTAACAGATTTGATTAGCCACTCACTGACTATATGGAAAATTAAGATACATAATATAACTCCCAAATTACCCATTGTTCTTGATTTCAACTTCAGCTTGAGTACAAGAAGTTCTTGAATTGCATCTCGAGACTAATTCACCGGGTACCTGCTATCTCCCACCAGCACAAGTACCACATAACTTTGTCCCCAAGGCCTTAGACATACAGAAAGGAACCGTTTTTTGCTTCTGCTAGTATTTGAAACATGGTTCATTCCAGCTTCAATGACCCCAGGTAACACAATTGAGACCAGGACAACAAATATATATGACCCAACCAACAGTTAAAACAGAAAATGCACGTTCTTGACATTGGAAAAATCATTTCAGCCCAATGCAATACAAACTCAATTCAAAGTATGCCCTTATAACTTTAGCATACTTGGTCAAGGTGTAGAACTGCTAAATCTTAAGGAATTTCTCAAAACATGCCCTCTATTTAATCCTTTAAGCAACTCTGGCCACTTCTTCAGGTTACGGAACATCCGTATTTTTTTTAACTAACTGGTTATCGAGTTCTTATCTAGAAAAGGAAAAGAAAAAGTAAATCAACTCATATTTAAATGGCATGTTCTTTAGCAATCAACTGCAAAATTCCAAATGTAAACAAGTATGTCGGACAACAAAGCGTGAGCAAAACAATCCCAAGTTAAGAAAACCATATTTAACAGACCTGGCCTATCCACTGTCTCAGACCTTTAATGTGTTCCCGGACTTGCTCTGGGGTGAAAAGTTCCATCATTGAGACACCCTTTATTTTAGGCTTCCCAGATTTGGATCCACTCGTACTTTCAGAAGGCGCTGATGTATTTTCCTGTTTAGGCTGATCTATGTCCTTGTCAGCATTAACATTTTCCTGCTTCACAAGACAAGCTGGAGTACTTGATGCAACAGAATCACCAGCAGGCCTTTGAGTGTATGTATCCTCCAAATTATCATTTGCTATATTGGTACTACCAGGGCTAACTTGCACAGCATTTGCAAGAGTTTCGCTCTTTACTTCAGTGTCTGCAGTCTTCATTGCCACAGCATCATTCTGTTCGACAAGCTGAGCATTTTGTAAAACATTAGACTCACCGGCCGAAACTGGCACAAGATTTTCAGTTTCCAAGACAAGAGGTTGAGAAGATGGCTCTATTTTCATGCGTTTAAGAGAAGGCTGCAAATCTTCTGGAGTTTTAACTGCCACTGGACTCGTCTTGGCAGTGAACTTAGAAGCAGTTTCAACAGCATCATAGGTTCTACAAGTACCATTGAGAGAATTTTCCATATCAGACATATAGCCAGGACGAGCACACACTTTTTGATGTGCCTGCAGAAATTTCTTAACAGGAATGCAAACGGGGCAGTTTTCATTCTTGCAATGCTTATGATGGTTAATTAAAACCTTTGTTTCAGGGCACCGAGGATATGGGCAATCAAATTTAATGCATCTTTCCATATGCCTCAATAGTTTTTGTGCATGTATGCAATTGTTTTCAGGACATTTTCCTTCAGGAGCAGAACATCGACGGGCATGGATCAAAAACAACAGCCACCTCTTCTGATTAAGATACTGTCGTTCACGAGGAACGTTACCAGATCTGCATATCGTACTGCTCGAATTATTGGTTTCAACTGCTCTATTAGCAACAGATTGACTGGCCAAAGACCCCTCTGTATTGGGCTGGGCTTCCTCTTGTGTGGAAGTTCTCTGACGCAATTCCTCTTGTGCATTCGGTTCAAAGAAGCTACCTGGTATCTGAGACCCATCATGAGACTTGGGATACCATTGACCCTGCAATGCTGCATCAGAATAAACTCTATCAGAGCGACAGCTTAAACCAAGAAGCAATAAGCTGGTTTGGATGCAACGTTGTTGTGTTGGATCTGAAGATTGAGAAAGTGATGAACAGATATCCTGCTGACTAAATAAAGGAGAAGCAACTGATTACCTTTAGATTGGTCTCCAACAGTATTCTGTTGAAATTGATTTTGCATATCAGAAAACTGAAATTGCTCAGCAGAGATCTGTGAGCGCTGGGCATCATCATGATTTTCAAGTTCAGATTTTACTTGAGTACCAGGATTAGATGGCAGCTGAGCTTGACCAAAAACATTGCTCCTTAACAAAAGTTGTTGGTGCTGACTTTGTAGCTTCTGTTGGGTTAAATGCTGAGCAAATCGATGTTGATGATGGAATTGTTGAGGCTGCTGCTGATATTGTTGATGCTGACGAGAAGATAAATGGTCATCTCCCAGATAATGCTGGGACTGAAAGTTCATCTTCTCCGATTGATCGACAGGTTGAACCTTTAGATTTGGCATCTGCTGAGAGGCAGTCAAGTTCGACTGATTGCTCATCAGAGTTGAGTTTACTTTGGACATGGACTGTAAGGCTACAGCACTCGAGCTCTGATTGCCAATGACCGTCCCTGCAGAAGACACAGGAGCATACAAGTTTCCAGACACTGAAGTTTCACAGTCGCTAATACCATATCTATCACCTGTTATCAAACAATGAAATAGCTCACAATACTCAAAACATGGAAAGTAGTATATTGCCGGAATTAGCTTAACGGTATGTGTGGTGCTGAGGAGTTACCTTGCATTACTGGTCGCTGATGTTGATCAAAATGTTGAGATAGCGACTTTGGAGAGTTCCCATACATGGTCGCTGATGTATAGCCCTCGGAGGCTCCAGGACCATTCAAATGCTGCAAATTATTCCCAATCATTCCAAGCCCCCCATTCAGAGGCGCAGTTGACTGTCCATAGGATCTATTCTGCAATCCTGACCTGATTCCACCACCCATATGGCTGCCAAGTGTATGCAGTATACGGCTGTTTTGACCAGAAATATGCTGCTTTTGTTGTAGTGGCTGTGACACGGTTGTGGAATCAACGCCAGAAAAGGCAGCACCACTATTAGATGATTCCAAATTGATGTAAGACGGTACACTGGTATTACTATTGGATTTATTACTATTACTAAACCCAGGAGTGGGAATCATTTGGCTTGTTATTCTTTGTCCACCCATGGATGGTACCAGGTTGTTCCCACTAGAATTGATCGAGAAATTGGATGTAGACTGTTGATATCCATTTGCCAAGAGGCCTGCAACGATGAGTTCTGTTACACCAGAGTGAAGTAAATACCTTATGAATTTAGAAAACAGTAATGCTTAAAGTTACTATCAGCATAAATAAATGAAACACCATGTATACTGCCAGAGGGCAAATCGGTTGTCGGCACGAAGCTTCCAGAGTTAACTGCAGAGGATGGAACAGTACTTCCACCAGTCACGGAACTGTCGACAGATGATGTCCCAATAAGGGACGAATTCACACTTCGAGACATGCCTGGAGTTGGTATCATTGTACCAATGGAGGTTGACGAATTAATCTGGGAAAATTGTTGGTTATGATTATTCATAGGAAGGCGTTTAATCAGGGCAAGTAATCGGTTTTCCAGAGTCGATAGATCCAGATACTCCTCCTAAAAACATGAAAAAAGAAGAGGCTTCATTTGCAAAATGAATAGAAATGACCTTTCATGATAGCACCATCTTGTACAACATAACAATATTATAATAAGCAAAACTGAAACAACAATAAACCTTCGACGAAGCAGTCTTAAACAAGCTCTCCTCCAGGCGTTTAACTAGATCTATAACCCTCTGTGGTTGCATCTCCTGGGCTTGCTGCTGCCGCCGCATGAGATACTCATAGCTGGAGAATAAAAAGGTTGTCAACTTCGCATCAGCTATCATCAGATAACTCAGCAGCAATGCAGAGGAATCAATTCCATACAAAAGAGATTTAGCAAATAACTGGAAATTTTGGAAGAAGAACCATGAACAATGCAAAAACAAGAGCATCCTTTTGAAGAGAGAGTACATTACGGAGAATCTTAAAATAATGAGACATTAGGCTCATTTTAAACAATGTAATTGAAGTTTTGAAAAGCACTCAAGCACCTCTTTATGTTCACACACCATTGCCCCGAGTATTTATAGTGTTTACCTCCCAAAAGTCATCAAATCAATGCAGCAGAGTTCGTACCGAAGGGTAGATAACAAAGCCCTCCACAAGTTTTTGTAGAAGCTAAACAACACCTCAAATACTCTCTTTCATCATCTTCTATTTTTGTCTTTAAATGTCAACTGGATACTCTAGCATTTCGAAGTTGAGGTCCTTTCTAGAATCCTAATTAATAATACTTCTATAAAAATTCATCACTAAAACAGAACAATAGCTTGTTAAAACAACTTTCGAGAGAGTCAGTGCTTTAGGAGCAAAAGAATGGTAAGGAGCCCAGCAGATGAACAAATAGCAGAGTCTGACAAGATGACCAGAACAAATAAGTTTTGCCTCCTTAAAAAGCTTTTCAAATAAGTTCGTACTGGAATAACTAGAAGAACAAAATATGTGTATCCAACCTCTAGTTATCAAATATGACCACCAAAGTGCTGCAGCAAGAAAATTCTTTCAGCATTGAAGAAAACTTAGTTATCAAAGAAAATGTGTTTAACTAATGTTAATAAGTTGGTCATTAGTAGCGCTTCACCTTAGTCTGTTTACACAATCCAACTCCACATCCTTCTCTATAAGAACTAAGAAAGAAAGAAATTGCCTAAGGAAAATACTAATGGATGCCTAGATGTATAATGTATCTTCCTTCATATTTTAAAAAGAAATATAATATCTTCCTTTGTTGATTTTTAAATCAAATAAAAAAAGACAAGAAATATAATATCTTACATCTTCCGTGAAATATGTTTGCGAGCTTTCAAGAACTCAGACTCCATGTTGGGCATAGTACGATGGACACCTGGATTTTGCATCTGCATAGGAAAAGGATTTCCATTCTGCTGGGCTAGCCCAGACAAAGAAGTGCCACTTTGATTTGGAACCTGCCCTGAAATCTGCCCTGACATATGCTGGAAATTCATCTCTTTCTTGTATCCTTCTAAATAAGGTATACTTCATAAAGTGAACTATCAGCACCCCATCAAATGGGTGAGAATCCCATACTTCATTAGCTGCTTAATCAATTTTGGGAATATTGTGAAACCTGCAGTTGAAATAATAACCAAAGATAAATAAAAGGTTGGGTGTCTAATTTATCATGTAATCTAAAAGAATACAAGAGAAATTGCAATTTGAAAGAGGGAAATAGCAAAAAACAGTAGCTACAACATGATGTCATTAAAAAAGAAAAGAGAAAAAATCAAAGAGCGATTCTCATGTATATAAACAACAGGACAAGCACAGGAACAGCAATACATTCCCAGTGATGGGGACTCCAACTAACTTCCTCGCTAAACAACAGACTCTACACATGATTCAAATTCAAAAGAACAACAGCATTGTATAAAATTTAAAAAAAAAAAAAAGACCACTAACTAATACAATACTTGACTCCGAATAAAAAACAGTGAGTGCTCATGTTGACAATTTCGAGGCAAAGGAGATACACAAGTCATATGACAATCAAGAAAAAGTGATACACAAGCCATATAACCAAAAGTAAATTCAGAAGAATGTGTAGGACAAGATTGAGTCATAGACACAAATATACATAATTTTCGACACCAACTTTGTGTTTTGTTAATGAAACTCCACTTACAAAAAAACAGAGTATGTTAGTTTGCTGTTAAAATCACAGTCTAAGGCACTGATATCATGTTTAAACAGCATTAAATTTACCATATTTGATCAACATTTACGTTCACCATATCCAAGACATAAAATGGTATAATCACTTATATCAGCCATGTGTACAATCAAGCAAGAGACTCTGAGGGAACGCTCTCTAAAGCTGAATTTTATTAGCTGAACTTCAATAAAGCCAAAAAAATTGGTGCATGATCAAGCCACAATATCAGCTCAAGACTCAGGCTGAAAACAACTGCTCAACTAATTTCACCGACTCAACCTATGTAAGCTTCGCAATGTACAGCAGTTCCCAAACACAGGTAAACAAGGAACATTGTAGTAAGTTAACAGCAATAGAGGCAAAGAACACTATGTGATTTCTTCTCATCTACCTAAGCCGGGGAGAGTTACCCGGTACCTGTGTTACTAGGAGGTCGCAGGTACCCAATAGAATAGTCTATGATCAATACTCTGATCATGGCTTTATAGAGCAAAAATGATATACAAAAATTCATATAGCAGACACCAACTATTTTAACCAAAATAGAAAGAGGGAAAAAAGCTCAACTAATCACAACTATGTTAACCAAATATAAAATGAAAAAAAATTAGCAAAACTTTATACATGAGCTAACAAACATACCAAAAAACATAGCTTTCCTACCGAATTCAATGAGAGCATATAAAGCCCTAATTTTTTAAACATAGGAAGGAAAAAATCATTTTCATTGGAGAAATTGAAGAAAGCTGAATTCAAATACCTACATAAAACCTTCCAATTACATTTTGAATTTCAAAATTTCTGAAAAACTATGACTGGAATCCCCCAAATTTATAGAAATTGCCGGTGGCGAAGAAGAATCGAAGTGAAATAAAAGGTTTTTCTTTTTTGGGGAGATTGAAGCAAGAGTTAACGTCGAACCTTGTGAGACCGATAGGGTGGGTAGTGGAGATATACGGCGCTGATCGGCGGTGAGAGATTGGCGAGAAAGAGAAATTGAAAGTTCGCGAAACGATATACAGAGACGGGGGAATGGGGAAGAGTTGCTGTTTGGAAGACTCGTGTGTGTGTAATTTGTTGTAGTAAATAACTTTTTTGGAATTATTTTGGGATATATGTTTTTAATTGTTTTTACTAATACAAGGTTTTTCTTTTTCTTATAGGATACACTTGAATTATGGATGTTAGATTAAATTAGTAAGAATATAAATTTAATTTTAGAATTTATTCTATAAATTTTCTTTCAACTAAAAGGAGTATAGAAATTGATGACAAATGCACATAAAATGAGAAATAAAATAATGTATTTATGTCATTATAGAATTATTAATTTTATGTTATACTCTTTGTAACGTGAGTAATGAATGTTGCAATTCAACTTCTCTGGATCTTGCTCAATAAAAAACGAGCCTTTTCTTATTCCAAGTGACGCAAAGGCTTGGCGTTCAATTGTGTCACATCTTATATGTCTTATATGTTAGAACTTAAAACTTAATTAGATATCTTACTCCCGGTGTGCTTCTCATATGTTGTGTCTCGTCTAAGTGCACACTCGAGGTTGGCGACATGCTTGTCCCTCACCTGACACTGAACATCACTCGTTGGTGTACAATCCAATTCTCATTGTAATACTTGTTGTGTGCCTACCCATGGCAAATGCGGCATTGCCTTGCTCGATTAAGGCAACTCCTATTCCTTGGCTTATGTCACGTGCATCCGTAAAGTGTGCGCAAGCATTTTGTGGCATTTGCAAATATTTTTCTCACAAACATAGTTATGTCCCTTAAAGTGTAGTGTCGGCCCATTATTATATGTTTATGCCAACGATCTTGCTTGCAAGTGATCCATGTTGTGCTCCCAAGTCAACACATGAAGCTCAAGGAGAGGCAACTCAACTATTGGTAAAGAGGTTTTTATCCTTCCCAAATATATGGAGTATAATCATCACTTATGTCAAGTGTTCGACATTTTTGAGCATCCAATACCAAAAGGCTAATGAGTTGTCATAGAATTCAATAACTCGAATGAGAAGCTTAACAACCATTTGAGTAGTTCAATCAGCCCTCGAGGATATCACTCAAGAATGTCAAATTGGCGAGACTCGGTTCCTTAAAGCATAGATGAGTATTTTCTTTATTTCTAATACCTTGAATTATGATGGAATTGCATTTGAAAAGCAACTCAACTTAATTTCGTATAACAATAAAGAGGAGTAGATTGACCATTATTAGACGATTTGTTCTATACTATTCAGAGTTTTAAATTATTTCGTGGAAAAAACATTGGTAATAAATGTGAAAATATTACTACTAACAACCAACTTTTGTACAACTCATGAGCGCCTAGGTTTGCAACTTCCATCAACAAGGGGGTCGCGCCCTACCCCGTCAGCCTAAGCCTTGGCATGAGAACTGGCACTTTCTAACTCTTTATGAGGAGTGAAAGTCGCTTGACTATAAGGAGAGGAGCCCCCCCCCCCCTC
>AWOL01S0010671.1:78674-95065 GCA_000715115.1 Nicotiana otophora | reverse complement strand
ACTTACGAGGAGGAGCCAGTGGCCATTCTAGACCGGCAGGTTCGTCAGTTGAGGTCAAAGAGTTACCCTTCAGTTCGAGTGCAATGGAGAGGTCAGCCTATTGAGGCAGCTACTTGGGAGTCTGAGTCCGATATGCAGAGTAGATATCCCCACCTTTTCACCAGCCCAGGTATTTTTCTATATCCGTTCGAGGATGAACGGTTGTTTTAGATGTGGAGAATGTGATGACCCAAAAGGTCATCTTATGTTTTAGAACTCGAATCTGCGCTTTTAAGCCTTAAAAATCTCATTTTCTTACCCTCCTTGATTTGCGCGCGCAGTTCAGGCAGGTTTCCAAAAAGCTTTTATGTTGAAAACTAATGAAAATAAGAATTTTTGCCTTAAAAGTTAATTTCGGCCCGGATCCGTGCTTTGACGGTCCCGGTAGGTCCGTATCGAATTATGGGACCTGGGCGTATGCCCGAAATCGAATTTGGAGGTCCTTAGCTTGAGTTGTGATTTTTTGATAAAAATTAAAAGTTTGGAAATTATTTGTTTTTAAGAATTGATTGATATTTGACATTGTTAGTATCGGATCCGTATTTTATTTTCGGAGCCCGGTACAGGTTCATTATGATATTTAAGACATGTCTGTGAAATTTGGTGAGAAATGGAGTTGATTTGACGTGATTCAGACGTCCAGTTAAGAATTAGAAGTTTTAAAGTGTTCTTGAGAATTTCATTTGAATTGGGGCTAAATTTAGAGTTTTAGGTGTTATTTTGGCGATTTGATCGCACGAGCAAGTTCGTATTATGTTTTTAGACTTGTGTGCATGTTTGGTTTCGAGCCCCGAGGGCTCGGGTGAGTTTCAGATAGGCCACGAGATGTTTTAGACTTTGGAAATATGGTTTTTCTGCAGAATCTGTGTTCTGGCATGTCCTTCTTCGCGTTCGTGAAGGTACTCTCGCGAACGCGAAGAGTAAACTGGGCAGCTAAGGATATCTTCTTCGCGAACACGAAGGCTTGGTCGCGAACACGAAGCGATGGGGGCGTTACCCTTCGCGAATGCGTAGCGTTAGGCACTGGGGAGGGGGAGTCGGCCTTTTCTTCATCGCGAACGCGAGCAATGTCTCGCGAACACGAAGGCCAGAAGGGAGTGAACATCGTGAATGCGAGCTGGGTCTCGCGAACGCGAAGGCTTGACAGCCAGTACCCTTCGTGAACGCGACAGTGCTCTCGCGAACGCGATGAGCGCTGTCGCCCAGCACTTAACAGAACCCAAAACGGGATTTTTGCCAAAAAAACTCATTTTTCTCAAAACCCAAACGGTGAGGGGCGATTTTTCAAGAGTCATTCCTTCCCCAAATTGTTGGTAAGTGATTCTAAACCATCTTCTTTCAATTACCCATTACATTTCTTGAATTTTCAACCTAAAATCTAGAGTTTTTATGGTAGAATTAGGGGTTAGGGTAGAAAATAAGGATTTCAGGAATTTGGGGATTTACACCTCAATTTGAAGTCGGATTCCAAAACTAATTACATATTCGGGATCGGGGGTGAATGGGTAAAAGAATTTTGGTCCGAACCTCGGGTTTTGACCAAGCGGGCCCGAGGTCGATTTTTCGACTTTTTGGAGGAAAATTTAGGAAATTTAATTTATGCAATATAATTGATTCATTTAGCAATATTTGATATTATTGAGTCATTTTTGAATAGATACAAGTGGTTTGGAGGTGAGTTCCAAAGGAAAAACTATGATTGAGAATTAAGTGGCATTCAGAGCGAGGTAAGTATTGTGTCTAATCCTGACTTGAGGGAATTAAGAACCTTAGATTATTTGCTAAGTGAAATTCATGTGAGCGGCGTATATGTGAGGTGACGAGTACCTATGCGCCGCCAATTTACCTGTTTTTTCATGTTTCTCTGTTTTTCTAATATTGTGTCATTCCTATGCCAAATTGCTACGTGTTATACTAGTGTCGTTCAAATTATCGTTCTTATCATGTTTACGAAATTTTCTAGTGATAATTGAGTTTTTATTTAAAAGTTAAGATTGATATTATGGAACCAAATGTTGAAGTAAGGTTTGTACTTGTTATTCTATTTCCCTATTATTATTTATACATTGCATTATGGTAAGGGAGAGTGTTAATGTACGAAGGGTGATGTCGTGCCATATTGTGAGTGTTAATGCACGAAGGGTGATGCCGTGCTATATTGTGAGTGTTAATGCACGAAGGGTGATGTCGTGCCATGATATGAGAGTAAAAGCACGAAGGGTGATGTCGTGCCGTATCTATTAATTTTATGGTGAGATTGAGAGTAAAAGCACGAAGGGTGATGCAGTGAATTTTTCTTTACTGTATTCACTATTCCTGTTGATTCATGATATATTGACTGCTCTGGTGATCATTCTGTTGTAGTTCTTTATCTTGTATTCCCCTCAGTTTGTCTCCCCTCCCAACATTTCCTGTTTAGTTCTTTATTCATGTTATTTGCGTATACACTGTTAAATTGTACAGGTTGATTGTAGGTGCCTTGCCTTAGTCTCGTCACTACTTCGTCGAGGTTAGCTCGACACTTACCAGTACATGGGGTCGGTTGTACTGATGCTGCACTCTGCACTTTCTGTGCAGATTTTGAAACCGGCTCAGGTTGATCGATATTTGCTATTGGTCTGCTGTCCGGAGACTCAAGATAGATCTGTCGGCGTTCACAGACCTTGAAGTCCCCGTATATCTTTTTATGTCCTACTATTGTTTTTCATTCAGACAGTTGTATTTTTTTCAGACTATTACTCGTAGTAAGTTCTAGAATGCTCGTAAATTGTGACTCCAGATCCGGGTGGTAGTAGTTAATACAGATTTATGATATTCCGCACTTGTTATATTGTATTGTAGTTAATTAAATGTTAATTACTGAACGGAAATAAGAAATTGGTAAATGATTCTCTAACGTTGGCTTGCCTAGCAAGTGAAATGTTAGGTGCCATCACGGTCCCGTTGGTGAGAAATTTCGGGTCGTGATATTTTGTCACAATTAGGTAGTTGAAGAAGTGGAACGAAGTGCTCGAGGTGACGTGTTTGGTATTCATGCACGAGTACTGTGAGTAGTAATCTTACCACAATTTGTGTTTTCATAACCTGCATGATTTATATATGAGTTTGAAAATAAATGTGTTACCGATGCTTTGAAATTTGCATGTGGGACAAGTCATTTACTTGATATGGTACCGAACAGTTTACTTGAGATATTTTCGGTTAACCAAAATATTTTCATCGTTACTAGATATGTTTTACCTTTACTTGAGATGTAATAATTATTTAAAATGTTCTCACTGTTACTAGACATGGTTTATTGTTACTCGAGACATGATTACTGTTACCGAAATAAAATTACAAGATTTGATAAGAAATGATATGCCCTTCATTATTTTGAAAATAATTTTATACGAGTATTTACTGTTTACAAGAAAGAGTATTAATGGGAGGAGACTTTGAAGGATCCCGTAGCTAACGGCGGGTTCGTTAGACCTGTTGCACCTTGTATTTACCGATTACCGAGTACAATTATAACAATCGCTAGTGGAAAGGTAGAACTAGCATACAGTTATAATTTTTCCTAGAGTATGGACCTACAATTATATTTAACTATTTTTACGAAGGGGTCCACACAGTGATACAGATTACATGATCTTTTGTTTTGGAAACCTCTCAAATATAAAGATTTGCTATGACACAGTATTTACCGAGTTTATTACTATATTGTTAAATTAATTTTGTTACAGGAAACACATGATGAAACTGATTATTATTACCATTTTAAAAAGGGCATTTTATTTTGTGATTATTATACAAGCATGTTTTCTGACTTGTCCCCTATTAAAAATGGTTGTGGTTAAGTATTATTACTCATTGAGCTAGCGACTCACTCCCCGCTATTATTTTTACAGAGACATCAGTAGACGCATGCAAGGATTTCGTTAATTAGAGTACACGAGTTGGCAGTTCCCGGTGAGCCCCGCATTTATTCGCGTGGGAAAAGATTGTTATTTATTTGTTATAGTCTCTTTCTTGAAACTCTTAGAGTTGCTCCATAGTCATTTTTATGAGTGTCATAAGTATTCTTTTATTGATATAGACTTCTGACTCGTATTAGACTTTCCTATCGTATGCTTGGAGATGAAGTTAGTATTATTGTGTTGGAAATACTTCGTGAATGAGCATTATAACTTGTTTGGTAGATATAGGTTGGTCGTGTTGTTGATTCTTGAGACAGGTTTATTTTTGGATAGTCTTAAAATAGGGAAAACTCTGTCCGATTTTTTATAAATTACCGATGAGGCTTATTTGGGAGCACTTGCTCCTAAGCGCCGGTCATGCTCCTAAATTGGGTTGTGACAGCCTTCTATTTAAAACGAACAAATTATTTGCTGGCAAAATTATTGGCTAAATATGATTTTCAATAAGAAAAAAAGTATGAAAAAGGGATGAATAGAGGTGCGACATAAACTATTACATATAATTCCAATTAATTTGTCTTGCAAGTGCATGAGTTTGGGTCTGCGTCTGTGAACTTATTAAGATTTTACTTCGTGCAACAAATTAATACATACTGTGTATTATTTCTCAAGTGGTGTGGACTTATTATAGTTATATACATACTGTTAATAGGGTTTAAGTTATATAGAGAATAAGTTTAATTTAATTTGCTATAGCATATTATCACCATTTATTTTATGTTATCAATTAATGTTTATTGAAAATAATACTTACAATTACCTTTCAAGTCCTGATTGCGTAAATATTTTTTACACCACTAATACAAAAAATTAGCTAGAAATCAAGCGAAGTAAGTGAAACCCCAACATCGACTTCTACAACATTGAGAAAAATAACATATTGGGAAAACCAAGCGTCATCTGATAAATATATACTTTTGTGTAAGCAAAGGGCAAGATGAGTGTGAGTTGAGGTGGATTGAATTGGTTGTCTCCATTTTTGCACTCATTTTCTCTTTGATAATCTTACTAATATTATTTATCATTATGTGATTTTGTCAAAATCGTGAGAAACTCAATTAATGTTTCTTCAAGAATTGGAATGAGTTGTGCGCATGGACATATATATTACAAGTCGTCTCTTACTAATGAAGAAAATGACATTAGAAGAAAAGTCTTTATTATTAACTTCATTTTCGTGGGTTTTTAGAAAATTTCAAGCCTCTTTGCTAGTTTTTTTCAAATTTTATTAAAAACATCAATAAGAAAGAAGGTAGTTCTTGGATATTCTTTGCGATTCTTTTGTTAAAATTAAGAATTAATTTTATGGATAGTTACTCAACCATCACTTTATTATACCAAAATCATATACTATAACATTTTTTCGTAATCAAATATTGATCAATTTGATTAATTGATCAGTCAACTTAAGGTTGCTAAATCCTTGTATTAACAAAAAAATGCTAGATGATTTCTTCTCGTCGATGTACCTAAGGAGTGGTGGCAGAGTAACCTGATAGCAGCCACCGTCATAAAAAAAAAAACTTAAAGTTGCTAAATATGGCAAGTAGTTAGGGGTCATTTGGTTCAGAACTAGGTCATCCCAGGATTATAGTCCTAGGATTATTCTCCATGATTATAACAAGGCCATAGATAATCCCACATTTTATATGTGAGAGATAATCCCATGATTTTGGTATAAATTTTATCCTAATTTTAGCTGATACTCGCAATCAAAGACAAAAAGAAATTAATCGGGACAACCCCCTAACCCCAGTAACCAAACGCCCCCCCCTAAAGATATGGAAAATAGTGATCTTCCCTTTGGGCCGAAGTCCCATAAATTTCAACAGCCCAAACGGTTCGACAATTAATAGAAGAATTAAGTAAAAATAGCACGGGTTAGCCAGTTTTCGGATTGGTAATTGAAAAATAGTCAGCATTTGTAAAGTCATTGAAAAATAGTCACTATTTTACTGCAACACGGAAAGTTCCAGCATAATATACTGGAGATTGAAGCACCCGTGTATGAACTTCCAGCATATTATGCTAGACCAATATATTATGCTGGAAGTTTATATGTAAAAAATTCGAACTCCAGTATATTATGCTGGAATATTTTTCGAATTTTGAACAGTGTTTTTGTTCAGATTTATCTTTACATAAAAAGTGGCTAAATTTTGATTACTTTTGAAATTGTGGCTAATTTTCAATTACCACTTGTAAATCTGGTTATTTTTGAATTTCACCCAAGAATTAATCTAAATAACCGTCCACCCAACCGCTTAAACTTAAAATAGTCGATGGATGTATGATATATGAATAATTCAAATATAATATGTCTTTAACTATTTATAATCCATGTATGCCGTTTAAAAATAAATAAATAATGAATATGGGTGGCTATTTGTGTAAAAATCCCATATTATTATTCCCAAAACTTGGGTCTCTAGCCCATTTTTAACTTCCTCCTTTATTCCATCTTCAGTCCTACTACCTTATCCATTGTGTTATCATATCAAATCTCTACACTCTTCTAAGGCTACTATTTTTCCCATTTCCAATTTCTCTCTCACAGAAACCATGTTATCAATGTCAGTTCAATCTAGCTTGAAAAGCAGTGTTACTATCCCTTCTTTACCTTCCCACAATCCCTCTGTTAAATCCTTCAGATGTTCTTCCTTCTCTGTAAACAACACAGCTTCATCTTCCATTCTTAGTTACAAAACCAAACCAACAAGAAATATCCATAAGTTTTTTGCTTCAGCTGCCACAGAAACAGAACCAGTTACAGCTGAGATTTCAGACTCTATAGTTCAAGAAATAGAGGTAAAAAACTAAAAATCAACCCTTTAATTTTGATTATCTAAGACCTATATAATTTTATAGCCGAATCCATTTTAAATGTTCCTGGATATGTATGCATAGTTGGAGAAATGAGTGTGACCTTATTATATAATACATTTTAAATGTGTCCAAAGGCAGTTTTACAATTTATATCTGATGAGTTCTACCTTCTTTGTTTTATTATTGAAGCTATTGCATTTTTGAAATTATGGGCTCCGAAATTTAATAATTGTTGACATTTTTTAAATATATATCTTTGCTCCGTGTCAAAAATTATGTTCAATTGAACACATCAAATACATAGTGCATCTGCATTTATGCAAACATAGGTTAAGCAAAAACGACGGATTCATTTGAATTTATAGAACTCGTCCTAAATGCGACTATGAGAATGAGCCTAAAAGACAGGAGCGGAGCTTGAGTATTAAGTACGGTTTCGGCCGAACCATTAGCTTTTGCTTAGATCTTGTGTTTGAATTAAAAAATCATTAAATATGTATGAATATTCCTTCCGGTCCACAATAAGTGATTATTTTACCTTTTGACACACCCATTAAGGAAATACGAACTCCTAGAGAAAAAAAGATGTATTTACTAAATTAACCTCAATTAATTGTTATCTTGACACATTGTAATATGTAACTAATGGCAAACTTTGGAAAAATAAAATTAATTCCTTCTTGATTATGTAAATGGACATTTATTTTGAACCAAAATAAAAAGGTAAAATGGTCAATATTGTGGATTGGAGGGAGTGTTTAATTACAAACGCATTAAATAAGAAGAAGTATGAGTTCCGTGGTACGTGCAGAACCCAAAAACTTCATATCCTGAAAAATGATATATTTTGGTTGAATTTTGGTGAATTCTTGATTTTTGCAGAAGACTGATTCTAAGAAAAAGGTAATTGAGAAGCCAAGGCTGGTGTTAAAGTTCATATGGATGGAGAAGAACATAGGACTTGGTCTTGATCAAGTGTTACCAGGACATGGTTCTGTTCCTTTGAGTCCATATTTCTTTTGGCCAAGGAAAGATGCATGGGAAGAGCTGAAAACAACACTAGAGAGCAAGCCATGGATTTCACAGAAGCAGATGATTATTTTGCTTAATCAAGCAACTGATATCATCAATTTATGGCAGCAGAGTGGTGGCAATTTGTCCTAATTGCTTTTGGTTTTTATCTTAGGCTAAAATTTTGAATTCTGTTAAGTTTTGTTTGGGGTAAGTCCTCTTCTTTTTAAGTGTATGTACTATAGTGAAAGAGAAAAATTGGAAAAGGAACTGTCATTTTTATTTCAAGATTTCTTCTTAATTTGAGACGGACTGGGAGAAAAAGGAGCATATGACAGCCGGGATAAGTTCTATACACTGTCCATATAGGAAATATTTATAGTCAAACCTCTTTATAATAATCTCATTTGTTTCGATATTTTTTGACTACTGTAGTGAAATATTGTTATAGAGGACATATATTATAACATAACATAAAAATTGGTTCCGAAAGAAACTTAGCTTTTATAGTTAATGACTGTTATATATGAATGTTGTTATAGAGTTACCTGACTGTAATATGTTATAGTAAATTAAATTGTATTGATAATGTAAACAAAATCAGTGTGTATGACTTGAACAACAAATGCAAAATTTGTCAATCCGGTAAAACTTTAACTAATCCGGAAAAAACTTGTCAACAATTGAATAAATACATACAAAATTTGCAAATCCCGTAAGACGGTGAACAATTTAAGAAAATAGGTAGAATAAATATTGTGCCAAAGTTATGCATTGCTGGCATAACTCATGAACAAAGCAAAATTTATCAATCCAGCAAGACTTGCTAATAATTTAACATTATAATAAAAATAAAGATTATACCAAAGTATTGCTTCCTGCGTAACTGACATAACTTGTGAACAAGGCAAGATTTGTTAGGACAAGATTTGTGAACAATTTAATAAGACCGATAAAATAAAAATTATACCAAAATTATATCCAGCTTGACAAAACTTGAGAAAGCCTAATTACTCATTCTTCTGGATATATAACGCCGAGGTTATATTTGCACAAAATTCTTGAACGTGTTCAAATTTTAAATAGAGGCCGAGTAGTACATTTGGACTTAACCTGAACTAAAAGCCCATACGCTACTTTCATTAATAGCAGACTATTAAAAACATAATACAAAAGATTAGCATTATTTAATGATTAACAAATATGGCAGTAAAATATTTATACATATAGCAGATTTCATTCAATTCAAATCAGCAAGAATCAAGTTTCTTAAAAAGACAGTCCTAGTATTTAATATTATTCCCTATTTTTTCTCTCCATTCCAAAACATGTTTTATGTTTTCATTGAAAACCAGTCCATTCCATAACATATTCTTTCCTTTCCATATATGGACATTTTTATATAATGTAATGTAGCGAAATTATACATCTTTTTATTCTGATGAAATAAAATATATATATTTCATGAAAAAAAATATAATGTATGTTTGTGGTATATATACATTATAAATCATGTGTTTTTTAGGAAAATTCAAGTATATATGCATATGTTGTTTATATACGTCTTTATATTTAAATATATATCATTGATCCATTCTATAACTATTTTTTTTCTTTTTATACATGGTCCTTTTTATTCAACTAATCCTAGCAAAATTATATATCTGTATATTCTAATGAAATAAAATACATATATTCGTGAAAAAAATATAATGTATTTTTTTGGTATATTATAAATCATGTATTTTTTTAGGAAAAATCATGTATATATGCATATGTTATTTATACACTTAATTATATTTAAATAGATATTATTAATATATCATTTATATTTTGCACTAATATAACATGCATATTTGTATAAATTATCCGTTTATATGTGACATATTTTTTTTATTCTATATACATATTAGTGGCATGTTAATATTTTAAATTAAATTTCATGTAAGGTATTTTCTAGCAATATACTTTAAATAATATCAATATAATAATGTATTATGATGTATATATATAAGTTATATATGTGGTATAAATACATATAAAAAATATATATTACATATTAATGAAATATTTATATTGTAAATTATCACAATATAATATACTTGAAATATATTAAAGGTATATTTTGAGTTAAAATAAAATTGTACAGAAAAAGTTTAAAACTCAAAAAAAAAAACTAAAATTCTCATTGTGTAGAGGGAATTATTTTTGAGATATTCTTCTTTCAGAATCTTTGATATATTTGGGTAAGTGTTATTTATGGAAGAGAAAAAAAAAATTATGGAAGAGTGAGGAAAAAAAAATGTAGTAAAAGTGTATTAATGTAGAGGGATCTCTTAGTTAATGGAGTTATCAACGTGAAAGTGCTAAAAAGTTAAAAAAATGTGCCATTTTTTAAATAAACAAAGCCTACTACTCCCTCCGTTTCAATTTAGATGAGGTAGTTTGACTCGACACGGAGTTTAAGAAAAAAGAAGAAGACTTTTGAAACTTGTGATTTTAAAAGCTTAATGGGGTAAAAGTTTTGTGCGGTCATGACATTGTGTGGTTATAAAAGCTCCTCATTAAGGGTAAAATGAGTAAAATAAAAAGTTTAAAATTAAATAATTTTTAAATTTAAAAACGTGTCATTTATTTTGGAAGAAACAAAAAAAGAAAGTACCTCAAATTTGAAAGAGAGGAAGTATCATTTATGAGAATAATTTTTTAAAATGGAGCAATCATGTAAAAATCTCTAAGAATTTAGAGGTTGGGCTGGTCCACAACGGCAAGGTACATGGGCTATTCATTTCCCTTCTTTTCTAAGCCTGGTGATTTTGGCTTGCGAGGTAAGAATCCTCTTTTCGTAATTAATGGTTATAATAATGGGTAATTCCCACACCATTCGTATCCCTATATATGGCTCTATGATTTTACCAGAGAGAAAGTTCTGCTAGAAGTTTTTTCCCGCGCCAAGGAGCTCTGAAAATTCCCTAATCAACCATGCCTCCTAAAGCAGATAACACCGAAGGTATAATCATATCCTTCTTCTCTCCTTTAAGTTCCTTTTACACTATTAACTTTCATCTCAGTAGAAATGTTTAGCTGAAAATCGAATTGAATATATTCGTATTTGAAAAATCTCGATTTACAGATCCTAAATTTTTCGATTTTTCGTGTTTGAAAATTTACAGGTATCGTGCTCAATTTCGTAAACGAGGTAACACAAACTATTCCCCTTTGCTTCCATTTGTCCTTTTTAATTTTTTTTTATATGCGGCTCTTCACCTGCAATGTGTAAATAAAAGTAGTTTAATAGAAAAAAAGGCCTAAGATTTAGATTATTTGTCGTTTAGAGATATCAAAATTGTGTTTTAAGAGTGTTATTGTTTTAGTAGAAACGGATAATTTTACTGAAATTAACTAATCCTAGTGTGTTTCAGTGGTATAGATATTCAATTGGAAACGTCAACTGGAATTTTGGGCTTAATATTAGCAGAGATATGTAGTAAAAGTTGTCAGGCACACTATAGTACTGTTAATGTTTGGATAAGGGAGTGATCAGTACTTTACATTTTATAGCCTTCTTTTTCTTTGAAAATTCGGGTATACACGTCGAGAACTGTTGTTAGTCGAATTGATTAGCTTTTCTTTCCCATTTTATGTGGCCATGTTTGCCTGCACACGAGTTTTAGAAATGAAGACTTCTTAAACTTGTGGTTTACAATAGACAATTTGTGGCTATAAATTATCTCATTAAGGGTATAATAGAAAATGTAAAGTTAAATTGTTTCTAAATATAGAAATGTGTCGTTCTTTATGGGACAGACTAAAAAGGAAAGTCTACCACAGGGACAGAGAGAGTACTACATTTGCTTTCTCTGTAAAATTTTCTTTCAAAACTTTAGAGAAAGCAAGTGGAAGATATAGATGAATTACAGCTTCACTTGGAGCTTAATTTGTTGTTGCTATGGGTGTGTGCACAATATATTTCCCTTTTTTACCTAAAAGATTGTGTTGACACAGAGGATACAGCTTATCAATATCTGTGATGTTGTACTCTTTCTTGTTTGTTTTTCAAGTTAGCTGTCAGTTTGCTATCATTCTCTAAATCTTGTTATTAAACATCTCTGCGAATTTCTTATATTTTGAGTTTTACAGTCTCTGATTTTCCTTTTTTTCTTTCATGGTGTTTAATGTAGCAAAATAGACCATTGAATGTCCAAAATGTGGCAGATTCACTGCAAAAGTTTAACCTTAAAAAGGCTCCAATACAAAAAGCCCTGGATAATCTCTGTGACAGCGGTAAGATATCATTTAAAGAGTATGGCAAGCAGAAAATCTATCTGGCTAGGCAAGATCAATTTGACATCCCAGACAGTGAAGAGCTTAACAAAATGAAGGAAGAAAATGCCAATCTACAAGAAAGGTTGGATGAACAGAAGAAAGCCACCAGTGAGGTTGAAGCAGGTATTCTTAATTGATACTCTTTTGCTGTTGTCTATGAGTTATTTATACGAATTTGTGTGAAGTTATTGAATTTGATAATCTTCAACTTTGATGATTGAGTGACTTCACTTGTAAACTATAATGGTGCTTTGCAGAAATTAAGTCTCTGCAGTCAAATTTGACCCTGGAAGAGATACATGCTAAAGAAGCCAAACTGAGAAAAGAGGTAGGATATGAAGAATCTGAGAAACTCTCTAGCATATGGATCTGGTCTCCAGCATAACTTGAAAAATAACCTGACTTCTTTATCGTTTCAGGTTGATGAGATTGAAAAGAAACTAATTAAATTGCGGGGAGGTGTAACCTTGGTAAGTCCAGAAGAAAGAAAAGCCATTGAGGGGTTGTATTCTGAAGCCTTAAATCAGTGGAGAAGGCGAAAAAGGATGTTCAGAGATGTATGGGATGCCATTACTGAAAACTCTCCCAAAAATCCTAAAGAGTTTAAGGTATTAATCAGTTTGTCTTTGTATTGGTGCTTGTTCATTGTCAAGTATACTCCTAATTTTCATGTGCATTTCAGGAGGAACTTGGAATTGAGAATGATGAGGATGTTGGTGTGAATTTTCAGTCTTTTGCTGACCTGATGCAACATGGCAAGAAGCGCGCTAGAGGCTAGTGACTATATTTACATGTTACACTTTACTATAAGAATATGCTTGATCAAGTGTTCTATGAGTATATATTTGTAGACTTTGAAATTGTGTAATCTTGGTATTCTTGTAGTTAATCTTCCTTTCTGAGATTTCTGTCTGCTTTACTGTCGTTCACTACCTTCCATGATACATTATATGAACTGCAAGTGATCTTAGGTGCAAAACACAACCGAAATGGGATGGGAAGTTTTGACAGTATCGGACAGACTGAATAAGCTATTAAACTGTACTTAAAATATACAGCAAAATCTGGGTCCTTTACATCTTCGAGATTGCCATTGAGCTGCCTCATTGCTGGGGAATAACTATATCCGTTTAGCCTTAAACAAAAGAGATTCAGATTTGATTGTCATTTAACTTGCAGTAATTCTCATTTTTTTATTTTTTCATATTTTACTCTGTGTTTATTACAGCTCATCTATTCTTTGAAGTGGCAATTGAACTATATTCCCTATGTGCTTTTGGTGGTCATCAATTTATCTATGAGCTTTCTGATGTACCAGCTCATATCTTTGCTGAAAGCAAGATGGTGTGAATGGACTGAAATCTTACAAGTTCTACCTCCTTTCATAGCAGTAGCAGACTAGCAGCTCACAGCACCAAAATTTTAACCCTCAAGAATCAACAAAATTTTAATGCCTCCTGTAGTTTTGATAATACACCATATAATTTGTCCAGATCTCAAAACTAAATAAACAAAAAACGTAGCTGCAATATATGGTCAAAGCACAAAATATATGCTCAAACTTACAAAATATCATCAAAAATAAAGAAAATATGAAGCTATAATATATTGACAAAGCACACAATATATACTCCAACTCGCAAAATCTCTGCAAACTTCTATCTGTCCTTGGTCACCAGTGATAGTTCCTTCTAGTTCTCACTGATATTGGCGTCTTATTTATGTCTAGGTTTTCTGCACCTTGCTTCGTGAATCCTTCAACTTCCTTTTCATTTCCTGCTTGGTACCCTGGAGAAAATTCATTATCAGTGAAGTACCAAGAGTTTCTGCCAGCCCCTTCGATAGAAACATCCTTGCTGTTTGATTTCTCAGAACCAAAAACTTCACTCTTAGGACTTTTCAACGACGGAATTCTGTGTTTCTTTCCAACATCATCGATTTCATCGAAAATTACACCATGCCCTGGACATATAACCTCATCATCAAGAATGTCATCTGCTGAATCAGAACTTGAAGCAGAGACTGATCTTTTGAACTGCCCTTTAAATGTCCTCTGTTTGCGTTCTTCCTCCTCATCTCCATCAGGGAGTTGGTTGGCTTCAGAATGAAAACCATAGTTCTGAGTAGGCTGGATTTTCTCAACTACATCCCCAGCATTCATCTCCTTATTGTTCTTCTCCTCTCCTGCACGAAACTTTGATTTTAAATCCTCACGATAGTCTGATACATTCCTTGGCTTCTGAGTTGGACTATTCGGGTCATCTGGATCACGCGATTCAGACCGAGAGAGTTCAACGGCTGCTCTTGCAGCTGCAGCTGCATAAGCAGCAGATTCAAAAGCTGCTTGTGCTGCATCTGCTACATCTTTATATTTTCTCCCAACTTCATGGTCTACATTTTGAGGTAGAACTGGTAAGCGACCTTCATATCCTGATTTACTTGATAGATCTCCCTCAGGCTGGTCCTGCCTTTTCACAGTATCCTTCTTCTCCTGTTATCAACAGTAAGAAAAATGCTCAACTTCTGTGTATTAATTCTTGAGTGAGTTTGAGAATTGTCAAAGACATAAATTAAGCAAAAAATATTATGCCTCTCTAGCCGCTTAAACTTTATGAGATGAGATGGTCACACGAGCGAGAATTTCGTGGACCTGAATTTTCTGGAACATACCTCTGTAGTTTCCAAAATTACTTCCTCAATTTGCAAAACAATGTTATTCTCTGAAGCAATTTCCTTCAGTACTTTGGTTCTATGTTCTAAGCTAGGCATCCTCGTTGACAGCTTTTGAATCATCTACATTGCATGTAACGTCAAGACATTAACATGCTATTTATTATAGTAAATTAAGATAGTACCAAACCAGGTGTTCTAATAATACTACCTTAGGATTTACTCCACAATTGTTTCTTAACTCAACAGCACGAGCTGTGAATTCTTTCCCAAACCTTGACGTGAAAATAACACGAAGCTCTTGAAGTTCTGGGAACTCGCCACACCTTGAAGCTGCATAAATCAAGCTCGATATCGCCTCCTTCAATTCCTCAGGACACACACTACAGAAAGATCATGAAAAGCTCAGTAAGTGATAACACAGAACAATAGATCTACGATTGAAAAAACAATGTAAAAACACCAACTTTTCTTGTTGAAGAAGGTTGATCCTTTCTATTAATAGAAGACAATAGCCTTCTGCCATGACAAACACATCCAACATGTTCTGTTCCTTAATCACTTGCTCAACCTACAAAAACAAGATAAATACAAAACAAAAACCATTCAAGAAACTAACAAAAAAACAACGTATTCAGTAAAACTATATGTAATGGGTTGGAGCTGTGGAATCAGTCACTAATGCTTCCATCAGGGTAGGCTGCTTACACCCTTCCCCGAACCCTGCGTAAATGTGGGATAGGCTGCTTACACCCTTCCCCGAACCCTGCGTAAATGTGGGATGCTTCGTACATCGGGCTACTCTTTAACGTATTCAGTGGAACAAGATAACGAGTCTAACAAAATGATCAAAATCATAGTAAGTAGGGTACCCTCAAAAGAGCTCTTTCATTGTGACCAAGGTTTAAGAGCTGAACCACATCGGACCGCGCGATCGAGCACCGTGCCTGACGCTGGTTCTTGAGTACAACAAGTCTGGAAATGGCAAGATTGGCAGTTGCTTTAAATCTAGCAGTCTTGAAGTTTCTTCCTAGTAAGGCATCAAGTTTTTTTCCCATAGCTACTTCCCTTTCACTTCTTTCCTCAGTCTCTCAATAAGAAGTGAGTAGTAAGTAAAAGAAAAAGAAGCTGTTCCAAATTTGAACACAAGAATTTGCCTTTCTTTAATAGTTATAGGGAGAGACTAAAAGATAGGAACAAACGAGCCTAGGCTCATTTGAACCTTTTGATGATGACGAAGTATGAAAGTTATAGAATGTGTGGAAGATACTACAAATTTTAAAGTAAATGTTGGGGAAAATGTGTATTTTGTGGAAATATAAAATAACCTTAAAATAGCGTGTGGGGATTTTTCTTATGAAGGAAGTCTTTAATGGAAAATGGAAATATAAGAATTTTAAACGCGGTTAAGGGGTGTATATCGTGATATTTTGCGGCTTTGAAACGGTCCAATTATGTCTGTTTCTTAATTTCGTTTTTTTCCCACTTACACAACACAAAAAGAAAGACAGAACAAAAAAAAAAAAAAAAAAAAAAAAAAAAGCTATTAAAAAAAAA
>AWOL01S0010671.1:20785-77491 GCA_000715115.1 Nicotiana otophora | reverse complement strand
TGTTATAAAATAAAAACTGTAAAGTAAATAAATCGAAGACAAGTATATAGGGATATTGATATTTTTATTCAACTTCAAACTGATGTACATAATGAACTGAAAACTCCTCTATTTATAGAAGAAAGGAAGCAGTTGCGAGGCTTTTCATGAAGTAGCTGCAAGGCTTTTCTTGAGCTGCTTGTAAGCTGTCTGCATGAGCTGCTTGCAACCTGTCCGTTTAATAAGAAGCTGCTGCAAATCATTTCATTGAGTTGCTTGCAACCTGCCTACATCAGCTGCTTGTAGATAAACTTCAATAGAGTATCAAACAGATCTATAGCGGAGTAATAAATGAACATCCACATTATAATTATTTTCATAACACTCCCCCTTGGATGTTCATTAAAAGATATTGTGCCTCGTTAAAACCTTACTAGGAAAAACCCAGTGGGAAAAATTCTAGTGAAGGAAAAAGAGTACATATATTTAGTAATACGCATTTCTAGCTGCCTCATTAAAAACCTTACAAGAAAAACCCCATGGAAAAAAACTTAGTAAGGGAGAAAGAGTATAACGTGTATTTCACTCCCCCTGATGAAAACCTTGTTCCTAATATTTGAGTCTCCGCATTCCAATCTTGTATACCATCATCTCAAAATTTGAAGTTGGAAAAAATTTAGTGGACAAATCTGCTGGATTGTCACTTGAACGGATTTGTTGCACATCAATGTTATTATTTTTCTGAAGATCATGTGTGTAAAATAATTTTGGTGAAATGTGCTTCGTTCTATCTCATTTTATAAATCCTCCCTTTAATTCGGCTATGCATGCAACATTGTCTTCGTATAATAGTGTGGGTTTTTATCACATCCAACCCATATTTTTCTCGAATAAAATGAATCACTGATCTCAACCATACGCATTCCCTACTTGCTTCATGAATAACTATTATCTCGGCATGATTTGAAAACGTAGCAGCAATAGATTGCTTTGTGAAGCGCCATGATATGACAGTACCTCCACATGTAAACACATACCCGATTTGAGATCGAACTTTATGGGGATCAGATAAATAACCTGCATCTACATAACCAATATGATCTGCACCACCTTTGTTAGCATTAGCCAGATACATAAGTGCACCAACTGCGCTGAGATAGAGTATTTCAGGACCAAGGAGTTCCTCATCTTCTTTTGGAGGTCAGAACGGATCCTTATTCGCTTCAAGTGATCAAACATCCATTTGGTGTACTTAATGGGTGTGCTTTATCTATGTAAAAGTGTTTAAAGACCCTTTCTATATAGGCAGATTGATGGATAAAGATCTCGTCTGCTAAATATTCAATTTGCAGACCAAGATAAAATTTTATTTTTCCAAGTTCTTTCATCTCAAATTCTTTCTTAAGATATTCAATTGCCTTTTGGAGCTCTTCTAGAGTTCCAACAAGATTTATGTCATCAACATAAATAGCAAGTATAACAAATTCTGATGTCATTTTCTTTATAAAAATACATGGACAAATAACATCAGTTATGTAACCTTCTTTCAACAAATATTCACTGAGGCGATTATATCACATGTGCCCATATTGATTTAAATCGTACAAAGACATTTGTATTCTGATCGAGTACACTTCTCGAGACTTTGAACTATATGCTTCAGGCATTTTAAATCCTTCAGGGATCTTCATATAGATTTAATCAAATTAGTCATATAGGTTATGACTTGCATTTAAATGGTATGACATCTTCAGGTGTCTAGACTGTAGGTCCGATCCTCACAATCGTTTACAATATTGCGTACTATATTGTATCAAATATATCGTCGACGATTATTTCGTATCGGTTCCTAAGCGACATAACTTGTTGAGATCTCATCACTTTCTTTATTTTCAGGTACCTGAACTTCTTCTGAA
Source organism: Nicotiana otophora (assembly GCA_000715115.1). Classification (NCBI taxonomy): domain Eukaryota; kingdom Viridiplantae; phylum Streptophyta; class Magnoliopsida; order Solanales; family Solanaceae; genus Nicotiana; species Nicotiana otophora. The sequence goes on along the minus strand of AWOL01S0010671.1, from coordinate 75,596 downwards.
GTTTCATGAAATGTTATGTCGTGGGCTCTTCTAGAGCTCATTTCCTCCTCGTTATGATCATTTTGATCATTTGCTCCTATTATTTTTCAAGGATTGTTACCTCTGGAACCGATCAGTTTACTACGCTTCATGCGTGCAGTAAACTTTATCCTTCAGGGACTTTAATTTTAATAGGAGCATTTGCAGCTGAAATATGATATTTAATTTTGGATCAGCAAATGCTTCTGGCATTTGACTTGAATTATCTTCTAAGTGCGGATCATATTAATGATAATTCGATTCATATAGCATATTTTCCAGCTGTTTATTCCATCCCCCAAATATTAGAAAACTAACTCATATCCCCAATCTTCTTTGGAAAACCTATCTTTGTGTATTGTGGTAGAGAAATTAATCATATACCACACATCAAAAGTTATTAGATAGTAAAAATATTTGGTTTCTGATCCTAAACCAATTGTGAGGGGAGGACTTATCATATTTTGTTGGTCTGATGCATATAATATTGTTGTATGCAATTTAGAAAATCTTACACCAACGCATGAGGCTTTGTTCTCATAAGCAATAGTTTAACCATTAATATGAGGTATTCAATGCTAAACTAGCTTGGATATAAACCAGCATCATCAAGATGAACTATCTTGATTTCATAATCTGAAAATTATGCTCTTAATTGAGAAATGCAATTTCAAATGCCAAACTGCAGGTTGACAATAAACACACATGTAACCATCTCATATATGCATCTATAAGTAGTTCACATAATAGGTGAATGGGCCTATATTCACCTTTTATATATTCCAGAATTCAGAAATTTTAGTCTCAACTTTAGCTGGTATAATCAATTTATTATGAGAACAAGCAACACAAGAGAATTCTTGAAGAATCTTCTAGTTCTTCAGTATATGCTTATCTGAATTCTCAAATAGCTCATTTAAAAATGGCAAATGAAAACTTCAAGTTTATCATGATATTTGATATCTCTTAGTAAGCTTCTGGTTTATTATGGCATAAACTTTTGCATTAGTAAACTTCTTATTTACCGTGGCTACTTTTGTATCAGCGAATTTCTGATTTACTGTAGCTACTTTTGCCTCAGTAAAACTTCTGGTTTACTGTGAATGCTTTTGCATTAGTAAACTTCTTATTTACCGTGGCTACTTTTGTATCAGCGAATTTCTGATTTACTGTAGCTACTTTTGCCTCAGTAAAACTTCTGGTTTACTGTGAATGCTTTTGCATTAGTAAACTTCTGGTTTACTGTGATACATGATATAGTACAAATTGAAGAATAAGGCGGATCACTTCTCACATACATATTATTTTATCCCCTATGATTGTGGAAGCATGAAGATTTTCAATCTTCCAATCATTTGTAGTCTCAATATGATAGCCATTTGTATTAGTAAACTTCAGGTTTACTACAACATATGTTTTGGCCATAATCATATAATATGAATGACATATTTATATATAAGCTCTTCGAGAGCCTTCCTTTATTATCCACAATCTAATATTTATCACACACTACTGGTGCCATGTGTCTTCTAGACAAACAATTAGCTCTTCAGGAGTTGTTGATACATTTTGTACTATCAAATATTTCTCACACACTTCTGGTATCATGAGAGAAAATTATAATCAAATAAACTATATAAAATAATTGTTTAAGCACAAGAAAATACCTTTTCATAATATTTTCCTACTTCAAGAGGAAATTTCAATTGTGTTACTTCTCCAGGAGCAAATTTAAAATACGAAATATTGAGTATATATTCTAACAATCATATTAACTCTTCTGGAGGTGAATTGTAATATATTTACATCAAGAGCACGTTCATATTTACGGCTTTATTAATATTATCACATTCACTTTAGGGAATGGATTAATATTTATTAAAAATTCTCATCCTATCGAATATAATTATCTGAACACGCATTAATCACATCAATTGTGATGTTTCAACCTCTTTTAAAATATTTACTGCTTCAGGAGCAAATCGAGGCGTACATGTAATATAGGGAATATTTCTCTAGCTTATCTTTAATTGTAACCATAGAAAGCCTAAATTATCACTTCTGGTGGTCATAGGCATATACCACTTCTGGTGGTTAACAAAATTTAGTTACAATGAGATATACGAAACGTAACCACTTCTGGTGGTTGTATATTTCTTGCAAACTCTGCTAGAGTTTAAGTGGATCTAACAATGTTATCCACTTTGTAATCCTTTATTAAGATAATTAAGATGAAAACAAATACCAAAATAGGTACTGTATCTGTAACATATAACTAAGAAAGCGATGATAGTGATATTAAAATATAAGCAAAATACTCAAATTAAATTATGTAAATTTGGCCACTCCAAATGTAAGTGATATCTACATTACTACTGCCAAGAAGAAAAACTCACCACCTCAAGGGTATAATCTACCTTATGATGCTCGTAATGAACAAGATCTAACTACGGACATAAGAGTGTCGTCTTACATCGGAGATGAACACTTATGATGCTCGTAATGAACAAGATCTAACTACAGACATAAGAGTGTCGCCTTACATCGGAGATGAACACTGAAATAGAAATTAAATTCGGAGTAAGTGCTCAAAATGACAGAGTCTCGTGCTGATAACGTGTTATAAAATAAAAACTGTAAAGTAAATAAATCGAAGACAAGTATATAGGGATATTGATATTTTTATTCAACTTCAAACTGATGTACATAATGAACTGAAAACTCCTCTATTTATAGAAGAAAGGAAGCAGTTGCGAGGCTTTTCATGAAGTAGCTGCAAGGCTTTTCTTGAGCTGCTTGTAAGCTGTCTGCATGAGCTGCTTGCAACCTGTCCGTTTAATAAGAAGCTGCTGCAAATCATTTCATTGAGTTGCTTGCAACCTGCCTACATCAGCTGCTTGTAGATAAACTTCAATAGAGTACCAAACAGATAATCTTCTTCAGAAAGATTATCTATAGCGGAGTAATAAATGAACATCCACATTATAATTATTTTCATAACAGAAAAAGTTTATTGCTTTACACTTCTTTGAGAGTGGACTATTTTTGGAGATGATGAGCAAAAATAGAAAAAAGAAATTTAACTATGTGAGTATGTGACACATTTTCGCAATTTTTAACGACCTAAATTAGTTAAATCAAATAAGAAATTGATTTTTCTTTTGTTTCAAACGGAAGCTTACTGCAATAGCAACTAACTCATATTTAGTAGTAGTACTTTTAAACATTTAGATATATTTGATTTTAAGTAATCTAATTGTGTACGTATAGTTTAAATAGGTGAAGGGTAATTAAACTTTTAAGAGAGTAATAAGATTATATTTGACTCTTCAAAAGCCTTGTGTACGATTACTATGCATACACATAAAATTTAGAGAATCAATAAATTTAAAAATAATGACACTCCTTTCAAACGATAAATATATCAAAATGGAGAGTATGCAAGTTAGAAAGTTATCACCACCGAAGGATGTGGTGCAGCGGATGTGGTTGCTCCTCCCTTAATCAGAGGTTTCGGGTTAGAGTCTTGGGTATGGAAAAATCCTTGATAGGGAGCGCTTTTCCCCGAATGCAGCCTTGCGTGGCGCGAATTCGGATATAGTCGAGCTTCAATGCAAGTATCAAACACCGGATGAAAAAACCAAAAAAAAGTTAGAAAGTTATCGGAAAAAGAAACCCTATTTATACCAAAGATCACATAAAATTGCCACAAAAGCTAGTGAAATAGTCCTTGAATGGTTGTGTTAGGTCGCCAGCTTATTCAAATCTTGTTGAAATGTCCTGATTAGCTACTAAATGTAGATGCTAATCACTAGGTTTCTAGAACCTCAAAAATTAAAACTACTTTACACATCATTAGGAAATTTATTAATCGAAACAAAGTTCCCAAAAATTTTGTTACTATTATTAAGGCCTAAAGTACCAGCACCAAAAATAAAAAAAGGACTACCAATAATCAGGGGTATGCACCTTATTATATGCGGTGTCACGGGATATCGTTTCGTCGAATTTTTTTAATAGTTATGTATAAGAAAAACGAAAATATTGAGGATAAATATAAAAAATGACACCGCTTACTGTTATAGTAACTTATTCATTAGTCCCTTTTTAAAATTATGACACCGCTTATAAAATATACTACGTGCGTTACTGCCAATAACTACATAAGAAAATGTAAAATTTGTTATTGGTATTGCTATTAATGTTGTTTACGTACAAGTACTACAAGTAATGAGCTCAAGACTGTTGTATAGTCCAATCTGTAGGGTCCGAAGTGAAAAAAAATCATTTAAAGGATATCAAAAGGGTTAGAGGAGAAAATAAAATATACTATTAAATATAAACTTTTTTTTCTAAATTTTCAGCCTACTCGCAATGGATAGAGACCACTTTCAACAAACATAATTAATTCAATATAACTTTACAAAGTTGTCATATTCAATAATGATGTAAGAAACGGAAATAAATAATACATAATTGTGGCTTGAAAAAGAAATATTGTAATGTTATTGTTAGGTCGAACATCAAAGCAAAATAACATAAACATTAGACATTTTAGAAGGCCACCGGTAAATTTTATACCTGCTTGAAATAAGAAAAGGAGGGTGGTGCTAACTACCTTAGTAAATTTTATAGCCATTGCTATCTTAGTAATATTGTGACCTTACGTGCAGGCAAATTTAGAATTTTATGTTTATGGGTTATGGACTTACAAACTCTTTTTATTTAGTGGGTTCTCCATAGGTTATATGTAAATGTTAAGTAAATTCTTAGCACACATACAAAGTTTGTACTAAAGTTACTGAGTTCTGTGAACTCGTTACTTCAATGATAGATCCGCCCTTATGTGTGTGTATACATATAAAGTTATAAACACATGCATTATATGTATATGCGTACATGCACGTGGTCTCATTTCAATTCGAAACACTACACTACTAACCACATTATGTGTTTACACCAAATTCTACTAACTTATCATGTTTAAGTGATTTTGCATGTGAAAACATGTATTCCATTAACTATAATCAAGCGAGATAAGTTTATTTACAAACACATATTATAAACCTATTGGTTTGGGCATAAATAAGGTTTTTATATAAAACTAGAGAAGTAAGGTTCATTTTTTGCCGGTCCTTTCTATTCATGATTGAAACAACCAAATTATAAATAATAATAATAAAAAAGGTTCGGAGCAATCCAAATTGTAGACAGTAGACGTCCCTTCAAAATTAAATAAATTAGAACTCTTCCTTCTTTAATGTGATTATTTTCTTCTATTGAAATTATAATTAGTTATGTTAGAGCATTTCATTTTCTTCTTTCATTAAGGACCTAAGCATGCAAATATCTAACTGAACAAACCCAAGATTAATGTTTTTTCTTATTACGTTCTCTTTGAGGACAAACGGTCAAGGAGACTGAAAAGACAGTCAAGTATTAGAAATTTAGACGTCTTAATTCAACAATAACAATTACACCCGCCATCATCCCCCCCCCCCCAAAAAAAAAAAAAGAGACGTAAGAATTGGTCAGAGCCACTTAATTATATATGTTGGCAAAGCTTAAATTGACTCAATTGGAGCCAAAAACCAATAGAGTAATGGTGTTATTGCTCAAATTAATTTTATCTAATTTTGTCTAGGTGCTACAAACCGAACCGGGAAACTGCATCAAACCGAAAAGTCAAACCAAACCGATTAAAAAATCCGACTAGGTTTAGTTTGATTTGGTTTGGCATTGAGTAAAAAAACCCGAACCAAACCGACATATAAATATATAATTTTTATATATACATTTAAGATTTTATATAGAATTTTCTTTAAAAATGTCTAGAAATATTTGGGATTATCTTGCGGGATATAATATTTAATAGTATATGAAGTCCTCCATATTTATTAACCTTAAATAATGGGTTGTATGATCACTTTCTCATCAAGTGTTAATGAAATGCGTCAATCTCGTTGTTCTTCCATATTCATATCATATGTTAAGATCTATTAAATTTTTATATCTTTTTCGAATGTGAAGTGACTGTTATTATTTAGGTATCATATTGATTTTTATGTTTAATTACTAAATTCGGTTCACCTTGAAAGTGTACATCAACGAAAAATTATTGTCAGACGACTAAAACAATAACTATTATGTGTTACTAAGAAAATTCTCCCATAAGAATATTTTAATAGATTATATATTTGTCAATTTTTTATATTTTTACTAAACATATATTTACTTATCAAAAATTTGACAAAGTAAGATTGAAATAATATTTAAGTAACGAAAAACCAGAAAAATCCGAAAAACCCGACAAGACCGAACAAATCCAAACCGATATAGTGGGTTTGGTTTTGTTTTGATAAAACCGAACCAACCCGGTTCATGTACACCCCTAGGTGCAAGGTTCAACGGATTAAATCTTTTAAATTATTTTAACTGTACACTGATAGTGTTTAAACTTTTTTAACACTATCACATCACTTAAAAAATAGTTACAAGTAATCCATTCTAATAAGTAAAATTTATAACATGAAAAATAAAGAAACTAACCTGCTATGGCAAGTAAATTCCTCTAAGTTCTATAAAAAAAATCATTATAGTGTCCGTATATATAAGATACTAAATCTTTTGTACATATTATAAGTGTACTTGCGTTTCAAAGAAATTTCAGGCATATTGCAAAACAAATAACGTGAAGAGTACAGTTTTTCACAATTCTTTCTTTGACTTCTAAAAGCATAAGAAATGCTTTGGATCCAAAAATCAAACCATAAAGTTTTGTCAAAACTTGCAATAGCGAAACTTAGATTTAATTTGATTTTGCTTTAGCAAAATTCTAATGAATGACATTTTCTTTACGTTATTGGATTTATAGATTCTTGACCTTACCCTTTCATTGATCTTAGAATTCCAACTTCTGGTCCTTGCATAAACTTCATGCTCTGTTGCTTTCTGTAAAAAATTTCATATCTTCTTGATACTTCCATAAAAAGTTTCTTTTTCTTTATCATTGAACTTTTTGCTCGAGAGATTGTTCTCTAGCTCACCGAAGACATGATTAATCGTTCAAACACGATTCTATCTACCATTTCTCCTCCTCCTTTTTATTTTTTATGTTTATAATTGTGGTGTTTGGATCAGCTTGTGCGCACCTCGACTATTTCACGAGGTACCTGCTACTCTCACCGGTAGAGGTATCGGACAACTCTATCCACAAAAACTTAGAATGATGGGAAGAAATCACCTAGTGTTTTTCCTCCCCTTGAAACTTAAACCTGAGACCTCATGGTTCTTATCCATGCGTGAAGCCACAATATTCTTTAGGGGTTCGGATGAACTCAATAAATTTTGATTAAACTCTGTATTTGTCTTAGAAAATTCATTAAATATGTATAAATATTTAATTTTGAATCTGATAACTAAAACGAATTATGAGTTCGGTGACGGATCAAAACCCGCAAAAACTTCAAATCCGACTTCGCAATATTCTTAATCTATTTCATTAACCATTATGTCACACCATTAAATGCAAAAGTCTCACAGCTGATGTTAAGGGATTTGAGTCCCATTTGGACGTGAAAATGTTACCAAACATGATGATATACAGAAGATCTTATTAATTTGGAATACTACATTTCCTGGAAACTTCTTACCTCCTTATAAGTCTAATTAAACATCCTGTAACTCTCAACAATAACCAAATAGTCCGTTGTGGGACCGTTGAGCAAGTTGACTAAGAATTGTACCTAAAAATATGAAATCAAACCAAAGGCTACCACAGAAGGTTCAGACATTCATGGAATATCAATTAGGTAATCCTAGATTAATATTACAAGAAAGGTTTTTGTTGAGAGAAATAATTGTTTACCCGTAAAACGGTACAATTGAATTTGTAACGTGGTTTATAGACACGTGAATTAATTTGATCTAGAAATATGAAATAAATAAGAACATAAATAAGATTATAGAAATGACTTAAAGGAAATACAAGCATGACTATGAGTTTAGCTTCTCCAATAGCAACACAACAACAATAATAAGAATAAAACAAAGAAAGCAGTTTGATAGAATAAGAGCTAATTTTAGCTTTTGCGTACAAAATATTTCATGTCCAACTACGGAAACAAATTCTCCTATTTATAGCTCTAGTCAGGGAGACAAGATCCCCAAATCAATCTCCTTGAATGAGAATAAAACCGACATTAATGGTTGCATAATGGTTGGTTATTAATACAGAGATTCTTTGTAACGACTACCCATTGAATGTTATCTTTTCTCAACCGATATCTTCCTTTCAAAACGGAATTTATACAACACCGAACACATATTTATATTCGATGTCGCTAACCAAGTTTACCCCGTACAATAATAAAATCCACAGGGCAAGTTTAAAGACTCAAAAGGGGAAGGGAAAAAACAGGCAGGCAACGGAGCTCCCATCTTTCAAAGAAATTGAAGACTACAATCTTTTCTCTATAGTGATACGAAGTTTCCTAATATCTCTTGATTATATTATTCATCGTTGATAGGAATATCTTGAGACATACAAGTTAGTCTAGGTCAGGGACAGAGCTAGCCTTACGGTTACGGCTTCGACTAAACCCAATAACTTTGATACAAATCATGTATTTGTCATAATATATGCACTACATTTATACAAATTATTAGTATAAAAAATAATAACTTTAAAAAAACCTATAAGTTTCAAATCCTGGCTCCTCACGTCGCAACCACCATTATATATTTATGTGTTCCCAGCCAGGGTTGGATCGGTATCGGCTTGCAACTCATAACAGTGCATTACAATTCATGACTGACTTAAGTTCAATTGAATCTTTCCACTCGAATAACTAATATCCAACCTCTTTGCTATTGATGCTACTTATACCTCACCTCATCATCTAGATATAATGGCAAACGCGACCCTTACTCAATAGGGCAATATATATTTTTAAGTGTCGAATATTGATTCAAGTTTAAGCACATTAAAAATGGATCGAGATATTCGATACCGTTCGGTCAATATCATTGGCGTCATTGACATAGCAAATGTCATTTATTGTGCATCTTCTTCTGCTATATCCGGATCAATTAGTTTTTTTGACCTTTTACAAACTTGTTTTTAGTTTTATAACCCTATTTCTTTTTTTACACATGAGAGATTTACTTTTACACATAAAAAATCTTTCATTTACACGTAAGAGATCTAAAAAAGACATTTTCTTAAATTCAACATTGTAAAAGACCAAGAAGGCCTAAAACCTCGCTATATCATTATATATGAAAATTTCAAATTAATTATATAATAATACAAAATTTCCAATATAAAAGATAAGCACAGTGTAAATGATTTATCGATCTCCTACAATGAGATGTAAAAATACGTGAAGATAATTAATTTAATCCGCCTTGTTGTGGATTGTTAATCACATTCTCTGCAACATCCTCGTAAATTTTATTTTTCCGAAGATTCACGAATTAACAGTTGCATACGCAGATCAGCGCATAGGTCTTCATATATGAGCAGACCACTTGAAAATCATGAATATGCATTTAATCTAACTGATTTCTCACCAAAGATCTGATACGTGCAGACCAGTATAGCGAATATGTCGTACGATAAGCACTTAATCACTGAGATCTGAACAAAATAAAGAATTTGCATACTGCACCTTTTATCACTCATAAGCTATCTTAGAATTACATAAATATTTAAGCTTTTCTGTTATTATTAACACACTACATCAAATTCCGCTTCATTTGCATTTAAAAATGCTTTTACTGGCCTCAGGGTTCTTTTTGATATTTGCATCTGATATAAGCTTTAATTCTTTTAACCTGAATGTCCAATGAGATTCTGCAACTTCCAACTAAGAGAAATGTAAACTCACATTATCAGTGAAAGGGATACATAAAAACTCTTTAACTGATATAAATTAAGTGCGAACATCAACAGAAGCCTTGCCTATAGCTGAACGACAAAAATCACTAGAGTAGACAGAGTCACAGCCCTAAAGATATCAGCGAGCTTGCTTAACTGAGAATTGCACTACTAAGGCTACAGAAGCCCGGCGAACGCAGGTATACTTCAGCATTAGAGCAGCATGCAACTGGAGCACCAGTTTAAGCAAACCAATACAGACTACTTTCTCCAACTCCAAAAGAACTTAGGCTAGCTAAATCATGAATATCATTATAATCCATAACTAGCATCTCAACAGAATCCACGGTTTTGCAAGGAATCAAGTCACAATGCAAACATTCAACAATTTACAAAAACGTCAGTTAACAAGTTCCACAACAAGACAATCATCCCAATTCTTAACCACCATAACCCGGACAACACAAATGAAATGAAGTCTGCATTACTAACAAGAACAAATGCTCTAGCCACAAAAGTTTCCTAAGACAGATTGGTGCAGCGAATGGTGCTGACGAATATTTAACAACAAAAGTGGATATAGCAAAGCTAAATAATCAAAATCCCAAAATATTTAAGAAAAAAACTTTACTTCATCAGCACATTTCTTCCCTTTCAAAACACAAGGCAGCAATTCAAACATGCATCTGAACCCTAATCCATGAATTGAAACCCCCAAGGGCCTCATATTTTTTTTTTTAAAAGGAGGACCATAAGGGCTTGCCTATATGTTTTCGCCCTATGCATCCCTTGTGCACATTCAGCAGGGCAACAATTAAATGGAATTCAATGAAGGCCCAAATTCTAGTAAATTTCACTGCATATTTCTGAGCCTTTTTTGAAAAGATTTCAGTTTCTTAGCCTATTTTAGATGGTTCCCCATGAGGCATCATAGATTAATTATTCTCATCATTTAAACCACCATCTGATCTTGACATCTCTCACCAGGGAACTGTCCATCTCCGTCAGCAAACTAGTTCAGATCATCATTGGCAAAATTAACATGTTAAATGCTCCCCTCCCCCCCTCCAAACACCCCCAACCCCTGTACTAGAGTCTAGTCTTCCAAATCACTTTCTTTCGTTATCCACACCAGTAATGGATGATGTCACCACCTATTATACCAAATTACCAATAAAAGTGATTTGTAATGTCAATTATCACACATTTTAAGTTTGAAAATTAATATATTAGGACTGCTATATTAAATCCACATTGGTTGAGTCCAAAGAAATGGAACTTACGGATTAAAATCTGAATTTAATGGACACTAAATCCACAGGTTTCAATGGATTCTAAATTTATTTTTAAAATGACACAAGAATGTTGAAGAACAGCAAATACACATGAAAGGAATGCTAGCAGTTTGAGAAACCAAAGATTCCGTGTAGGTCAATTAAGACAGAGAAACAGGTAAGTGAATGGTTCGTCAAAGATATATAATTAGAGAAGCAACCCACAAACAATGGGGGTCATTCAAACCAAGGAGGTGTCAAAGCGAGTCATTTGAAGTGACTCCTAATGGCATCTAAAGTAAGCTCAAAAAAGTTGGCCAAAATCAAGCCAAGTTATGCATTAGAGTTAATGGTCCACCTAAACGGGGCACAAATTTCTTTTAAATCCAAAATGCCAAAACATATGTTATAACTTCGACAAAAATAGCTACATTACCACAATATCCTCACTTTCATGTTTTATGGATGCTACCTCAAACCTACAGGCAAGCTTCTTGTGTTTTCGGAATGATAACGGACAAAAAGGATATGGGGTTTTACGGTGGAGTACACCCTAGATACCAAACGCCAACACAATAATCAGCATACTAGTAATTTCCCAGCTTAATTTGCTTAACGTGTATAAAGCAAACACTACGAGTGACGAGTCTTTACTCTTGTCTGGAGTGAAAGGGTGTAAAATCAAAGTGGAAGGATTTTTTTTTCTTCCACTTAGAGAGGACAATGTACACCTTCACAACCACATCAATCTTTTGGTTCCTCAAATAAGTGAAGCCAGAGCACGTAAATCTCTTTTATTTTACCTTCAATACAACAAAATAAGCAATGTAGACCAATTAGTGGCATCCAACCAATGCAATGTCACTCTTTTTTCCTTTTTCCTTCAAGGGTGATTGACACGATTAACAATGCGCACTCATATCCAATGAAAATTGATATTTAACTAAGCTTTAAAATAGTTTCATTATTTAGGAAGGGAGGTGAATGAGCACATGCAAGAGCAACTTATCTTTGAATGCTCATATCCAATGAAAATTGATATTTAACTAAGCTTTAAAATAGTTTCATTATTTAGGAAGGGAGGTGAATGAGCACATGCAAGAGCAACTTATCTTTGAATGCTCATATCCAATGAAAATTGATATTTAACTAAGCTTTAAAATAGTTTCATTATTTAGGAAGGGAGGTGAATGAGCACATGCAAGAGCAACTTATCTTTGAATGCTCATATCCAATGAAAATTGATATTTAACTAAGCTTTAAAATAGTTTCATTATTTAGGAAGGGAGGTGAATGAGCACATGCAAGAGCAACTTATCTTTGAATGCTCATATCCAATGAAAATTGATATTTAACTAAGCTTTAAAATAGTTTCATTATTTAGGAAGGGAGGTGAATGAGCACATGCAAGAGCAACTTATCTTTGAATGCTCGCTTGAGGCATACTTAACCCTAAATCTAGTTGAAACCTAAGTTGAGCACTTCACTTTTAGGCAGCACTCCAATGTAAGCACCAAAGTGCTAAGGCATATGACTGATCGTTCATGGGCTCTCTTTGGGGCATCATGACAACAAATTTAGTTTCTAAAATGATCTTATTATTCTTAAAAGACATTACGAATAAGCTTTTTACTGATTAGGAATAAGAAATAGAAATTTAATAAAACAAAATTAGCCATTTAAAACTTAAAATTACATATGCACATCTAAATGAACCTGAACAGTTTTTGAACTCAATTGACATTTTAATTTCAAGGGGAGGTTCCATGGTACAATGTTGTTTGCAAATGGCATAGTACCTATTGACGAGACGCGAAACAAAGTAAACGCTAGGGCTAGGTTGGAGGTTTGGAAGCAGACTCTAGAGTCTAAAGGCTTCAGCTTGAGTAGGACTAAAATAGAATATTTGGAGTGCAAGTTCAGTGACGTGATTCAGAAGGTTGGCATGGAAGTGAGGTTTGATTCACAAATCATCCCAAAGAGTAAATTTCAAATGCGTTGGGTCAATAATACAAGGCTAACAGGGAGATCGAGAAGGATGTTAAACATCCTATTGGTGCGGGGTGGATAAAATGAAGGTTAGCATCTGGTGTCTTGTGTAATAAGAACGTTCCACCGAGACTTAAAGGTAAGTTCTACAGAGTGGTGATTAGACCGACTATGTTATATGGGGCGAAATGTTGGTCTGTCAAGAACTCGCATGTCCCGAAGATGAAAGTGGCAAAGACGACGATGCTAGTTGTGTGGGCATACTAGAAGGGATATCGTTAGAAATGAAGTTACTCGGGGTAAGATAGGTGTCGCCTCCGTGGTGGACAAGAAGCGAGAAGTCAGGTTGAGATAGTTCGGACATGTGAAGAGGAGATGTCTGAATGCCCTAGTGAGGAGATGTGAGATTGACTATAATGGGCATGAGAAAAGGTAAAGGTAGGCCGAAGAAGTTAGAGAGATGATTAGGCAAGACATGGCGCATCTTCAACTTACCGAGGACATGACCCTTTATAGGATAGTGTGGAGATCGAGAATCAAGGTAGAAAGACAATAAGGAGTCGACCGTCTTTCCTTCCACCCAAGTAGTGGTAGAGTTATTCTCGTATTTACAAATTGTTATATTTCCATGACTATCTGACGATGTTGAGTTTCGATTTAACTATTATAATGTCGTTATTGCGCTTTTGACTTTTTCACTATTGCATATATTTTCTTTATACTATTGTGATTATGCATGCTTGCTTTGAGCCGAGGGTCTACTGGAAACAGACTCTACCTGCACAAGGTAGGGGTAAGGTTGCGTACTCTACCCTCCCCAGACTCCACTTGTGGGATTACACTGGGTATGTTGTTTTAATTTATTTTTTTTGCCATTACATATTTATTTAAAGTTTCTACATTAGTGCCTTTCGTTGATCATGAAATCTAGGTGTTAGAAAGCTCATTAAATTTTTTCCTTGAACAATCCACAACTCATACTTCGAGTAGGAAAGCAGAGCATTCTCTTAAAACTCAAATTGGGAGTTGATCAAGAATCATTGGATCAAAAGTCAGATCAAGTACAATTGACTCGTCATTGAAGAGGTAACATCATAGGTATGCCCTAAAATATTGAATTGCATCATTTTTGTTAAAGAAAATTTGCACATTAAACCCAAAATCTTAAACCTACGGGTGGAGTGGCCAGAACATTATAAACACTGTTTGGAAACCCTTACACAACCAATAAGGGAAGCGTATCCTTCAACACCCGGGGTTTACCGTTTACACGTGGATTTCTGAAGATCTCTTTTTTCTTTCTTTTTCTGTTTGCACCCTTTTTTTTTAAGACTGGAAAATGTACCTAAGAGGAAGAAACAACAGACTAAAGAACGGGCCTGAAGTTGGGGGGAAATAGTATGCTCAACGAAATGAGCCTAGAGCAAAGATAGTGGGGCTCAATCGGCTAGATTGAGAAAGAAGCCCAAACCTAGCGGATAGTAGAAAATTGTGGTTGTAAAACCAGACTTACCAAAGTATGGTTCTAATAACGTGTAAAGAAAATGTGTCTTAGACCTAACTCAACCCAAAAAGATAGCGCCTACAGTGGGATACTTAACAAACCCTCCTCTTCATACGCTCGATACTATACACCTGGGATGCAGACAACATAATATAGGGTCCCAACATTGAGTAAACAAAGAATTAAGATGGGTTGTAGCAAAGCTAATGGCTCAATGAGGTAAACTAAAAGAGAAGCCAAAAGCGAATGAATACTATAAAATTGCACTTGTGACAACGCACTTACAAAAGTTTAGTTTTCAAACCTAGTGAAAGAAAATGAGCAGCCAAACCCAAGTCCAAGGGCAAAAGGTGGAGTTACCTAAGACATTATAGACATGTTTGGTAAGACTCACACAACCAATAAGGGACAAGTGTATCCTTAAGACCCTTACATACGTGTTGCCCAATTCTAAAGTTTAGACGTGGATATATAAAGATTTTTTACTTTTTGTTTTGCTCTATATTTTTAGGAGACTATAGAATAGACACGTGGCATGCGAGAATGCACTAAAAGTTAACGAGAAAAGGTAGATCAAATAAACTCAAGAGTGAGCATGTGTTAAAGGGTGACCATGCTCAACAAACCACATTGTAATCTTGGAGCAAACTTAATGGGACAATAGGCTGAATTGAGAAAGCAAGGGAAGCCAATGGCAAACGAATAGCAGAGAACAACATTGGGGAAACGGGTTGATACCATGTGAAAGAATCTGAATATCCAACCCAAAACTTTTGAGTAATGAGTGGATTGATGCAGGAACTCTTCTGGGAAACCTTACGGAACCACTAAGGTACGAAGCATCCAACCCAAAACTTAAGACTATGGATAGAGCGGCTAGGGCATCATAAGCTGGGATAATTATATTTGTTAACAAATGAGGTATAATTATATTTGTTAATAATTTTTTTATATTCAGATTAATTTGAAAGACAAACCTTATATTTTAGTCTTAACCCAATTAAACAATTTAATGTCTCTCACCCCGCGCAAATACTCCATCACCGCACTAGATCTAACGATAAACATAAGGCATCTGCTAAAAAATAAATAAAAGAATTTGTAATTACGAGAAACCTAAGTTGCTCGGACACGGGTGCGGATCAAGAGGTCTGACTCTTCGAGATGTAAATTTTAAGATTTGGGGATAAGGATCCTAGTACGGTTACGGGGATCTGACTACAAATAATTCAAAAACATAAAAATAAGAAAACATCTTTAAATTATGAGAAATTTTGTGGAGTATTTATTTATAGCTTGTAAGGTTTGGATTTCTTTTTTATTCCCAAGTTGTAGATAAATAAAGAATTGATTTCGTAGATAGGTCTTCAAATTTACCCTAATTTTGGTTCTGATTTCGAGAATCAAATTGTATCTCATCTCGAATTTCTCCGTCCGTCGTGGTCAAAGTATCCAAGATTGTTTAACCAGATCCGGTACGAATCCCATATCCACACCTATACTAGTGTTGTGTCGACATGGTTTCGGCACCTAAATTGCCGTTTCGAGCAACTTAGCGAGAAACATAGGAAAACGAACAGAAAAGATAGAATGCTTCGAATTGCAAAATTTCTTTGCAATAATAAAACTACAAAAATAGAAACCCGCAACATGCAAGATTGACAAATGACGAAAGTGATTGCCAGTGACTAGCGTGACAAAGTGTATATACCATAAACCACAAAAAATGATACTGAACTTGGACGTTGAATGTGCTAGCATGAGGCACAAAAATTGCTAGTCAAATAGTAGTTGACCGCTGATAGGTTAAAGACAATGCTATTGAACTTTGAATGTTGAATCTGCTAGCATGAATGACAGAGATTGCTGGTCGAATAGTAGTCAACCGTTGAGAGGTTAAAACTCTCGGCTATGCATCACATCTCCGTCCCATTCTCGAGATGGATAGATCCAGTAGAAAAAAAATTGCACGAGTTGGAGCTCGTCATGAATAACCAAGTCAAATTGTTACCAATATGGATAGAGAGAGTCGGAAAGGCTTGGGCAGCGAGCAGTACATTGGTTTGAAAGAAGATGGATAAAGAACAACATAGAAAGCTTGTCAATTGTCCTTCAAGAAGGTGGAAAAAGAACAACATGGGAAGCTTGTCAAATGTTCCTTGACTGTGTAGATGGGAGAAAAATGCAATGGATATCGGAGAAGATTTTTAATCTTATCGAGAAATCAAACATTTCCTCATTCTTAATTGCAGTCATATCCCTTATGGCCACCTAAAACACATGAGCACCAACCCTCTTCTCCTCTCCCTCGCTCGCTTGATTTTCTCCACGTGTGGGAAGACATGTTTGTCCTCGGTTTAAACTTGTTTGAGGTGTCGTTACTTCCCATGGAGAAAGATAAACATAAATTGCTACAAAAATTAGTTTAACGGGACATGCAACAAAATAAACAATGATAACACTTCTCCCTACTTTTTTTTATGACAGTGGTAACTGGTCCAGCTTGTGCGTAGTTCGGCTATTCCAACGGATAACTCCTACCTTCCACCGGCAAGGTCGCGGGTAACTCTGTCCACCAAGGCTTCTACAGATGGCAAAAGATCACCTAGGGCTTGTTTAGGAAGTCATCTTGTAATTGGATTTGGGTGTATAAGGTGTAATTACACATTTTGCATGTTTGTCGAACCAAGTAATTGAGAGTGCAATTACACTCTTTAATTCTCAAGGGGAGAATGGTGGTATATGATTTTTTAACTTATTATCACTTCTCTTTCAAACAAACTAAAAAGGGACAACTTTTTCTCTTCCATTTCTTTCCTCACATTTATCTCAAAAAATGTGAATGTAGCTGCTAACTCTATTCCACCTTTTTTTAAAGCTTAACTTCCTATAATACTTAGCCGTGTGGAATACGCCTTTACCTTTTACACTTTGGGATCATGTTTAAGTTCCAAACGTGCTTAATTATGCATTTGGTGACATAAATTAAACTCACTTTAGGACTAGTCAAACAAGATTTTTCACTTTTGGGAGATTTATTTATTAATTATTAGTATTTATTCTTTTAATTTTTTATTGATAAATATTATGCTTTATTAAAAGGTCTAAACTAAATTTTTTATATATCTTTCAAATAGACGTGTAAGATAATGTTCATATTTTATTTAATTACTAGTTTTGTTTTCTATCAATTACTATATATGTTTATTATAGAAAAATATTTTCTAAAGTCATATCTATATAGTTTTAAATTTAAAAACTGCAACAAATCATGAATTTCATTATTATATTCACATAAGCTGGTAAAATGTTTAAATCCGTTATTCGAATTTTATTAATTCATTCAAGTTAAAGTACTACTCCCTCCGTTGCAATTTATGTGAATCTATTTCCTTTTTAGTTTGTGCCAAAAAGAATGATCTCTTTCTGTATTTGGAAACAATTTACCTTTATGCAATGATTTATAGTCACACAAAATATATGTGCTTCATTCTACACCACAAGTTCAAAAGTCTTCTTTTTTTTTATTAAACTTCGTGCCCAGTCAAACGGGTTCACATAAATAGAAATGGAGGGAGTATTAGTTTGGAAGATATCGATTATTATTTAAGATATAAATTACAAATTATAATTATTTCAATATATTTTTACAAAAAAAACATTTATTTTGAATAACTAATACAGTAATAAATAATATCTAATAGTTCTTGTATACATATACTAGTCGTAATATAAAACTTATTTATGTATTCGTAAGAAAAATATTTGTGTATCATTTATAATAAACTCTTATTTTAAAGTAAAAATATTTGTGTAAAATACATTCGCATAACCAAACATGACACTAAGAATTACGTTGCAAGCTACAACAATGTCAAATTCCAATGCAACCTAGACAGATGTCTGTTTTCATAACAAAAAATCTGGCACGAAAATTAAGTGTTCGGAAAAAGGACAACTGAAATTTGAGATAGATTTCATCCAAAATGGCCAATTTTATTAGCAAAACCAGCAAAGAATTTGAATCATAGTGCTCCATGTAGGTCATTTCCATTGATGACTAGCAAACTTTGAATGCAAAACATTGAAGAAAAAAAAGTATCAGGTTTTCAAAAGATACAAAAATATTACACCAGAGATGTAATAAAATTCAAGGATACTTACTAGAATTGCAGATGCATGAAACCACATCCTAGCAAGACAAAAAGCCATATCAATACCACACATCTCAACGGGGTCTAGAATATATTATTCTTAATGAACAAACAGCAAGAAAATAAAATTGACAACTCACTGAAACAACTCTCACTTCAAGGCTGCATCTGATCATCTCCAGTCATACAATGCTCCAGGATGACCATACCATGAATCAGATGCAATGCAACTTCATTAGAAAGTGCTTTTGTACAAAGAAATAAGAAATAGAAGAAACAACAATGACTCCAAATAGAAGAAATACTCTTGCTCTTGATAGATTTACTATTCTAGCCCAAGGAGGCTCATTAACAAGCCCCCCTCAGGTATGCAGTTTTTCAGGAAAGACCAAATTAAAGTTCAGGAATCAGAACTTGTCAAAAGAAAATTAAAAATTAACACAAAGGAGAAACTAAAATTATAGCTGATGTTAGAGGAATTGAGAACAGGCTAACAGCCATAACATTTTAAGTGTGTCACAGTAATTCCTAACAAACGAACCAAGGTACCTTCGCCAGGGTGCCTTTTAAGCATCTAAATCACTGAATCTTGCCTCAAAGCCCTGGTAGATATCCTGAAGGAAAAAGTAAATTAGACTTTCCAGGACCCAAGGATTCTGAACAGTATGTAAAATGAAGAGACAAGATATTCAATTAAGATAAAGGCCTGAAAACTATGTAAAGTTCCACAAAATAAACAATTAAATCAGATTGGAAGCCAAGAGGTCAAGAAAACTAAAAGTACAGAAAGGGACAAAGACAGATCGCCATCAACAATTCAGAGTGAACAGATATTCAGAAGGTTTATTTACAGAGACATATGAATAACCATGCTTCTGTCAATATCTAATTTGGCGCACGTTACTCTCCACTCTCAGGACTCGAGTCCAAAGTACAACTTGAGACATGATAACTTTTAAAAAATCTATGAAGATTTTTATAATGTCACCATCAAGAAATAGTACAGAAGGGAAAAACGCCTTTGGCAAGTTATCTTACGATAGAAAAGAAAACATTCCACTGAAAGAATGAACTGCCAAGATATAGATCTCCCACGGTCAACAATCTTCTCTGCAACCTCAACCATGCCAAGCTCCAATGCACTTAACTCAAGATAGTAGATAATAGATAAAAACAGATAAGGCCCAATGATTAGAGAACTGAATAAAAACTAAGATCATATGATCACAATGCACTAGTATCTTGTGCAACCGCATGTCGCTAGCAGAAAATCATCGTTTTCGTTCACTTGCCCGTGATGAATGGATGGCTCAATGCCTGGGAAACAGTTATTCTCTTGTCTGGGTCTAACACAAAGATTCTCTCCATAAGATCTTTAAAGTGAGCTAACATCTTTGGGTCTTCACCCGGAGAACCTGAAATTATTGAACTGATATCTTTTGGCTTGATGTTGACAATCAGCTTCCTTATAGCCTGTGAAGTATACAATTGCAACCAAAATTAATATACAGCAACGTTATCATTAATGACTATCAATGGTTAGTTTATCGAGGAATGACAAGACAGGCTAAAGTCTACAAGAAATAACCTTCTTTGTAACAGGATCCTCTTCGGTGGCAAGAAAATTGAGATCTTGGTCAAAATGTTGATCTGTAAATGCACCCTGAAATAAATGAAGAACAAAGAGAATTAATGCTTCTACATTGACTATATCATGTCAATTACTAAGAAAAGGTGCAAAAACTATAAAAGCAGCACCTAATGCAATCACATTAGCAGAATTGTCCACAGCAACTAATTAACCAGGCTTATAACTTCAAATCATAAAAATTTCTAACTAGATTAGGATGTCTAAGACAAACCTTTCTAAGCATCTTCTTCGGAAATGGACCTTTCAATTCCATATGAAGACGAAGCATGTCATTATTAGTTGCACCAGGAAATAAGACTTTCCCAGCATAAAGCTCAAATAAACAGCATCCAACTGACCATATATCCATTGGATGATCATACGACAAGCCAAGAACTGCAACAAAACATAATACAGAACTTAATCAAACAAAACCACAGATTCACAGAACTACATAGGATCATGAACTTTGAACAAAAAAACAAAGTGAAAGGGAAGTCCCAAAAAGAAAAAGCAAATCATGAGAATTGATGCTTACTGATCTCTGGGGCACGATAAAAACGGCTCACGAGGTATGGAGTAATTTCGTTTTTGCCAGCAAACATAGCATTACCAAAGTCACAAAGCTTCAACACTTTTTTCGATTCATTTACCTAAACAAGTAAATACAGAAAAGTCAAAATACATATACAGATAAAGGGAAGCAAGGTAAAGAAAGCTACTCTCAGCAGATGTGAAGTGGGAGAATTAGCTAGCCCGGGGAAAGATGAAGAATACTCAAACCATCCCACTTACCAACATGTTGTCGGGTTTAATGTCACAGTGAAGCACGCCACAATTTTTTAAATGCTTCAAAGCAATGAAGAGTTGCTTCGAAAACGCCCTAACAGCAGTGAGATGGAGTCCAATGTTGCGCCCGAACTTCTTCAGAACCTCACGGAGATTCATATGTAGAGACTCAAAAACTAAACAGAGATGATTCCGGTACTTGAAGCTAGAAATAAAACGAACACAATGGCGCTTGTCTTCAGGATCTGCACCAACTAGCTTCTTCAAAATGATCAATTCTTCCATACCAGCTTTATACCTAACAAGGACGAAAACAGCATGATTAGGCCACCAGAACAAGCAAGGATAGCACGAAATGGGGAAATAAAAAGGCTTACATCGTTTCATTATTGCGTATCATTTTTATTGCTACTTCCTCAGGGTCACCAGGTCTAGCCTTGAGATCTTTAGCCCGAACAACAGTAGAAAAGACTCCTTTACCATGAGCAGCAACAATCTCATAACGGTCATCAAGAATTTCTCCGAAACGATAACCTGCAAGCAAAACAAGAAGACATGAGACATCAACTAAGACAACAGTTTCCAGCCACCAAGAAAAATATCAAAATAAGATGTTACCAGGATCTAAGTGGATTGGGTTTCAATCACCTATTTCTCGAATATAAAAGTATAAGCTCCAAAAGATTATGTCGAAGATATTATCTGGATCAACTCAAACTCAAAATATTTTTATCACCTCAAACAATACTTTTAATCTATTTGCACAGAATTCTTTCATTGTCTAAATTTATCATTACTATTTTGTGTAAAATTATTTATTTTATTATTTTAAAAATTAATTTAAAGTATAAATACTCTCATACTATCTCCACTCTATTCTTTATATTATACATTCTTTTCCCAATTATGATATTTAAATTATTTTTTTAAAAGATACTCCGAGAAATTGTTGATTGAAACCCAATCCCCTTCGACCCTAATAACATCTTATTTTGGTCAGTGTTGCACGGTTCTGAACTCCGCCGATGATGGGAGACATAATATCAACTAGAAAAATAAATCTCAACTTGGAATATAAAACAGGAGATGACATTTTTTCTGTAAGCACTTTGTGTCTGTGGACCTGAATTAACAGCAGTTTTATGATTAATCAACAGAAGTAAACAGAGAATTGATCAGACGTTACTCAAAATTTATCAAGCATCTTCAAATAACAATTAACATGGAGAAGGAGGCTATCATGATCATATATCAAGGAATATGGTGGCACGTATCAATGTAGTAGCGCCAGCATGCTCTGAAGTAAAAGCTAAAATATCAAGGATCCAGGTAACAAGTGAGATGAGATACTTACTATAATACCCTTCTGGATCATCCCAGTTATCATGAAGGCCACTGCGCTGAACTGCCACGCCATCTCCTTTGCCCTGAAAGACAACAGATAAAACCAGAGAAGCATGAAATCCATGTACTTATTACAAAGACAAGGAAAGGGCTTTACGTAAGCACAGTAGACAAGTTTCCCACAGTTTTAGTACAAGTATGAGTACAAAGAAAGAAAAATGTCCTCTTTTCCACTCTCTTGTTGGCCGCGGTTTTGTAATTGTTTGGGCAGCATGGAGCATGGAAGTAGAGAGACTTATAGAATCCAGAGTTCAAACAATAGACTATTCCTAGACATCACACTTTAAACTGAATGGTATATTCAAGGGGAGGTGACATGGTGTATGTTATTCGCTGATGATATAGTCCTGATTGATGAGACACGAAGCAGTGTTAACGAGAGGTTGGAGGTTTGGCGACGGACCCTTGAGTCTAAAGGTTTCAAGTTGAGAAGGACTAAGACAGAATACGTGGAGTGCAAGTTCTGCGATGGGTCGAGAGAAACGGACATGGACGTGAGGCTTGCCTCTCAAGTCATCCCCAAGAAAGGAAGCTTCAAGTACCTGGGGTCGGTTATCCAGGGGGTGGGGAGATTGACGAAGATGTCACACACCGTATTGGGGTGGGGTGGATGAAATGGAGACTAGCGTCTTGTGTGACAGGAAGGTGCCCCGGATCTTGAAGGCAAGTTCTATAGAGCGGTGGTTAGACCGGCCATGTTGTATGGTGCAGAGTATTGGCCAGTCAAGAATTCTCATATCCAGAAGATGAAAGTTGCATAAATGAGGATGTTGAGATGTATGTGTGGGCACACTAGGCTGGATAAGATTAAGAATGAAGATATCCGGGTGAAGGTGGGTGTGGCTCCCATGGAAGACAAGATGTGGGAAGCTAGGCTTATATGGTTCGGGCACGTGCAAAGGAGAAGCCTGAATGCCCCGATAAGGAGGTGTGAACGACTGGCCTTGACGGATATGACAAAAGGTAGAGGGCGGCCTAAGAAATATTGGGGAGAAGTGATCAGGCAGGACATGGGGCGACTGCAGATTTTCGAGGACATGGCCCTTGATAGGAAGTTGTGGAGGTCGAGCATTAGGGTTATAGGTTAGGAGATAGGAGGCTAGTCTGATAGTGTTTTGTACTACGCTGCTAGTGGCTCTAGTTGTGTCCTTAGTACTTCATTAGGGTTGTAGGTTAGGTTGTAGGAAGCTAGTCTGGTAATGATTTGTCTTAGGATGTTAGTGGCTCGTGTTGTGTCCATATTACTCCATTGCGTCCGTAGTAATGTGCCATTATTACTGCTTAGTGTTATTACTTTCCTCTCTATTTCCCGGTTATTGTGTTGCTGGTGTTATCTTTCTGATTTCTTTTGTTGTTACTGTTACATAGTCTCGTTCCATCTTCTTGTGCCGAGGGTCTATCGGAAACAGCCTCTCTATTCCTCCGGAGTAGGGTTAAGGTCTGCGTACACACTACCATCCCCAAACCTCACTTGTGGGATTTCACTGGGTTGTTGTTGTTGTTGTTGTGTATTACAAAGTCTACCACAACTAAAATTAACAGACACACTCCCCCACAGTATCGACAGAGGGAGCAACTCTCAAGTCTCAGCTAGAAACATAATAAAGTGAAAGCTATTTCGTAGCCATCATTTCCAAAATGGTTCCCCATTTTGACACTTTGGGGTCAGCAGGAAAGAAAGGGATGGTCACACCTCACTGTTCGAATTCGAAAGTATAAACACGATTCCTCTAATAGAGAACTCCAACAATATATCCTAACAGACAAAGAGAGAACAATACCAGCACATAATCCCATGAATACAATCAAGAGGCACAAGAAAGCAGTGAGATGGCCAAGATAACAAGTGCTACATTGGATTTCACAACAGTATGCATACTTCTAGTGTCTAGAATCTCTAGACATTAAAAATCAACACAAGCTAAAGATCCAAGAATGAGCAACCCAAAATCACAGACGATGTTTCTAAAACAAAATTTTTCAAAGACAGAGACTGACCAATTTCCTGATGCCAGCAGGTGATTCTCCAAATATATCGTCACAAAACATGTCGGCTGACCTCTCACTCTGCAAAGTGTAGTAAGCGAAAGTCAATTATCAGATAAAGCCAGCATTTAGGAAATGGACTAAAGGAGCAAAAAGCAAAACCAGAAGGCAAAATACTTCATCGACAAATTCAAAAGCAAAACCCTAACACAAAAGCAACATGAATTAAGAGCTCCGACAAAATAATGTTGAAAGATAAATAAGGAGAATGAGTACCACAAAAAAAGGAAAACCCCATTTAAATCTCAATTTCATGTGCACACACCTTTGGTGTACCCTGTCCCAATCCACCAGCTCCAGAAGCCTGCTCGTCAGCAATATGACCAACTTGCAGAGGTGATTTCCCAACAGAAAACGTTGGCTCATCAACATGGACATCTATACCATTGGTTTGACCATCAAATGACACTGTCACAGCATTATCTCCGGCTGCAGGCTTCTGAGTAGACTGATCCATAAGAAGCTCAGCTAATGTCCACAAATAAAAAAACATAGTTAAGACCAGAAATTCAATCCAGAAAAGAGAAACTTGCAGAGAGTCAGCAGATAAAATCTCAGCACATAGATCAGGATGGTCCGAGGTGCAATGCGAAGCTTCATAAAACCTGAGTTGCGACAAAATCCAACAAAACATCCTAATTTCCATAACATGCATATTAAGAGTTCAAATCCAAAATTAAACTCATTAAAGAAGCAGTAATTTGGCACGTAAACTCAGCAAGAAGGGCAATTCATTAGCAAAATTACACATTCAAAGCTCATATGCATGCATAACAGACAGTAAACCTGAAGGTAAAAAACAAAGTAAAAAAAAGGGACTAACCAAAGACCTTAGTTGTTCACGTAGAGCTCTAGATAAGGTCAAGGTTGAAACATGAAATACAGTAAAACATACTAGAATATTATATCAGGAGATCCTTTTTTTTTTTGACAATGGTCACAAATATATGGGGATTCTTAACTCGAAGAAGTTATACCTACGTCCCCGGATTGAGTAATTGGCTCCTTCTGGGACTGCTGATTCTTATATTTTTCAAGAATAGCTTGCCTGCGCCTTCTGCTCTCCTCCTTAATTCTTTCAAGTTCTTCTTCGTCTTCCTGTTCAGCAAGCTGGAAAGCAATTTTTTCCTGATAGTCCTCTTGTTCAACTTCATCTCTGCAATACATCAACAACGAGAAAAATAAAAACCACACTTTAAGGAAATCAACCCCGCTAAAGAGTTTCCGAATATCAAAAGTACCTAATTAAGAATTAACAATACCTTTTTGATTTCTCACTGTCTGCCTCTACAGCTTTTTGCTTTGCATTTTCATTTTTTGCGTGATCTCTCGTCCTTTCTCTCTGAATGTCAGTCTCATTATGTCTATTACGTCTATTATAAGCAAAACCATCATCAAGGGCATCATATCTCTGGTGCCTGCTAGACTTATCACAATATTTATCTCTATCTGCCTCCCTACTTCGTCCTCTGCTTTCCCTATCCCTATTCCTCCTTTCTCTCTCCTCCCTCTCTCTGAAATTATCTCTATCTCTATCCCTTCCCCTCTCCCTCTCCCTTCCCCTCTCATATTCCCGTTCTCTATCCCTCTCCCTTTCCCGATCTCGAGCTTTCTCTCTTTCCCTCTCTCTATCTCTCTCCCTCTCCCTTTCCCTCTCCTTATCCTTATCTCTTTCCCTTCCCCTTTCTCTCTCCCTTTCTCTAGCCAACTCACGCTCCCTGTCTTTCTCTCTCACTCTATCCCTTTCATTCTCGATGCTACTCTCCCGATACCTGTCTACACTCTCCCTGCTATAATACCTGTCCCTAGAGTGTCTGCTGTAACTAGAATTATGCTCCTTTTCAATATCCCTTGAAGACTCTCGGCTCCCATATCTATAGTCCTTGTTGTGTCCAATTTTTTCATCATACAAGTTACTTCTATATCTGCTTTCCTTCTCATATGCATCATCTTTCTCACGGGACTTTGGTACAAGGAAAGACTCCTCCAATACGCTTTTAGATCGTGATCTTCCTCTAAACCTGTCAGGTGACTTGGATAACTTCGTAACATGCCTTTCTTCAAGGTGCTCATCGTGAGAAGATGATACCCCAACAGATCTATGCCTCTTTCCAGAACTTTCAGGAGTCAAAGATTTTCTTTGATCCTGTAAATGGCTCTCATCGTCATCGTAGCTCTTTTGTTTTCTAACTTCTTCACCAGCATAACTATCTTTCTTCTGTGGTTTAGAGTCCAATTTATGAAATTCATCTATGCAACTACCATTCGCAAAATGCTTGTCACTAGACTTTCTTTCTCTAGAATTATCAGCCTTCCTACTTTTCCTTTGCTCATCGTGCCGTCCTGAAGCAGTGGAATTCTGGTCAACTTTTTCCACTGCAGGCGCCTGTCGTTGAGCTTCATGCAATTCCTAAACAAGAAATGTGGGCAGAATTAAATGATAAAGTACGATTTTACAGCATTTTACCATTTTTTTTTTAAAAAAGAATAAACTTTTAACAATCATAAGAAAGTTTCTTACTAATAAAAAGAAAGCCCTCAGTCATCAGGAAACGCCTAGAGTAACTTTGCCCCCAACAATGTAATAGTGAAGTTCAAAGCTCTGTATGGAATACATAATTCTCATGTCTATTTTGTGCAACATACTTATTAATCAAACAGTTGAAACAAATATTAAATTTAGCACATCTTTGACACTGAAAATCATAAGAATCCAAGCACGGGACCTCTTTCTTTTTGGTTACGTAAAGTTCAAATATTGCATTTAAAAACATTAGTTCTTCCCTACTTATAAGAAAGAGAATGTAAGTTATATACACCACAGTATGATGATTTCTTAACACCATCAGTGTAACCTGTTACAGCAGGTTACTTACCATTTATTATAGGTTACAAATCAATGCTAATATTAAAGAGAGTTACCTGCGGCTACCTTTTAAGCAAGTGATTGTGACAGCTTAGAAAAATATTAAGCAATCAAATAACTTAAAAACTTAAAATAATTGCAGGTAACTCTATTTAATGCAGCAATTGGTAGCGTACAATAATTGATAAGTAACCTGTTATAACATGTTAATGTTAAATTACATTGATGCTGTAAAAATTAAGTGTGTTGTCAGTGTATATAACTTAAATCTAACAGAAAATAACTTTAGTAGTTTTTTTGAAACTAAAACAAATTGCATTGTCAATCATAACAGCAACCAAACAGGCCCTGGAAAAACAAAAGTAAGCACGAAATACATAAGAGAAATAAGAGCTGAAAGAAATCTGAACAGACCATGTCCAATTCATGACCATCACCAACTGCAGCAGTAGCCGCCACATCATCCTCAATAATTTCACCTTCCTCCATATCATAATCGAGCCCTAAAGTAGAAACGCCAATAACAGTACCAACTTGTTGAGGTACATCCTCTATTTCATCATTCGGATTACCCGTGTCCTTATCGGGTTTCGAATCGGATTTCTCTTCGTGTTTTTTGCTGTGGTGGCGGTGGTGACGATGGTGACGGTGATGGTGGCGGTGCTTACGGCGTTTTATTGGTTCTTCGGTGTCGTCTTCATCGGAGGGAGAAGATCGACGGTGCTTGCGACGTGACGGTTCATTGGAATCGATGGCCATGGCTGAGGGTGAACGGAATGAGTTTTTGAATTGGAAATTAATGAATTAGGGTTAGGCTTTTGTTCAAACGAGAGTTGAAATTATTCGGGTCGTGAAAGATCCGATTGAGAATTGATGATTGATGATGTTGATGGAGAGTTATAGAGAGAGGGAAGCGAAGGGTGTAATTTTGGAAATAAGGGAAGGAATACTAATTGGGTACTGAAGTTTAGTAAATTATACATAGACCCCAAAGGTTTGTTTTTCTGAATCTGCTTGAATTTTGAAATGTGAAGTAGACTTTTTTTTTTTTGCCATAGTGAACCCCCGTTAAGAGGGGCGGACTTAAGTGGCGTTTGGACATGCATTCCAAAAATCTTTTTGAAATTTGAAATTTCACTAAAATTTTAATTAAAGATGAAGTTGTGTTTGGTTATAATTTTTGTAACATATTTGGATGTCTTTTTTAAAAAAAACATAAAACATGATTTATACCCACAACTTGTAAAAAATATCAAAACCACCCCCATTTGATTATCCTACTTGAAATAAATAATCAAAATGCTATTGTTTAATTGTTATCATATTCTGCTTTACTGCAATACACAGAAGATGCAAAATCAATATCACATTTTCTAATTCTACTAATACACAGAGAAGGAATTTAAGCCAAAAAATAACATAAACATGAACAAGTTATTCTTTAATATAGTCCTCTCACATTGTACGAACAATCTCTTCACGTCGAGCATGCATTACTTGATCAGCTGACCGAGAAGTCGAAGCAACATTGTTAATCTCAGTCGGTTGTTGGTCGGGGTCATCAACAACTATATCATCATGTTCATACTCTGTAAATATTTCATCACTGCTTTGATGTTCACGTAAAAAATTATGCAACACACCACAAGCAATCACAATCCAAACTTGCGTGTCGATATCGTAATTGTTCATGCTTTGTCGTAATATTCTAAATCTACTTTTCCATGCTCCAAAAGTTCTTTCAATTACATTGCGAAGAGAGGAGTGCCTATAG
Source organism: Nicotiana otophora (assembly GCA_000715115.1). Lineage (NCBI taxonomy): Eukaryota > Viridiplantae > Streptophyta > Magnoliopsida > Solanales > Solanaceae > Nicotiana > Nicotiana otophora. Next base: position 46,268 of record AWOL01S0010671.1, on the reverse strand, counting down.
TTAAATAGCTCTTTACCATTTCGAGGCTCTCTTTCACTCCCTCTAGTTAATTGCTTTTGCAACTGTTCGAACATGTCGGTTGATTGTCGCGAGCGAATGTTGAAAACATTCACTTGCCGAGCGCTGACTATCGTTACGTGCAACAACAGTCAAAAAAATAACCATGGACTCCTCAATTGTAACACGTGTAGTGCGATGCTCGGTTGGCAACAAATTATTTTGTCGTATCATTCCGATAAACCGGCAAAATATTTTAGGATAGAAACGCATAGATTCATACATACGCATGTGATGTCCCTGAAGAAGTTCAACAACCCATGCCATACCTGGTCTAGATATATGTTGCGGCCTACGAGATAATAACTGTTGTTCTCGTCTAATCTGATTAGAAATTGCAACACATATTATGTAATCCTCAATATCACTATCTGAATCAGTGTCACTGCTGGATATGCTCATTTCTTTTTAATCCAACCTTACAGTCAACCTACAAAACTAAAAAGAATAAATTGTCATGTTTCTATACTACAAAAAAGCATAACTAAAATAAATAGATGAATCAGCACAAAAAGTGTCATGTTTCATGCCCATGGAAAGTAGAACATTGCACTAAAGAGATATGTTGGAATATCACACTCTGCAATAACACCCAACTAAAGTACTACTTAAATAATAAAGTTTAGTGTTTCATCACATTAGAATACAATATAACAAATTACAATCACGGTTACTCAAATTTACTGCAAGTCCTTAACCCATCGAGCTTGAAACTTCTCGGCCACATAGATGAACATCTTACGAAAGCTGGGGTCAAGCAAGTGAGGCACAGCTAGAGACATTTGCTTATCATCAAATACAGTACTTTTTCATGACGAATTGCAATTGGGTAATCACGACTTGCTCAGAGTAGACATCAATCTCATGAGGTATCGATGCTTGTGCTCGTTCCTCCTTCTTTTCTTTTCTTTTTGCTTCCTTCCAATCTCTCTTCCACTTCAAATGCTCAATCAAATAATCTTGATTGCAATATGATAAGTCACGACCTTTTTTACGGCGTGTATATGTTCCACCATCAGTCTCCAGAGATGTATCTGCCATAGTCCGCTTCCCACTGCTAGTACCAGTACTTGTATTCATATTCACAGGCCCAGTACCAATAGGCTAGTTGTCACAAGAAAAAGGTTCATTATCCATTGCAGTAACTTTATATGATGGTCAAGGGGAAACAGGTGTTGTACTGTATACGACGTGGTTTCCCGTGGCAAATATTTAAAATATCTCTTCTAACAAGTCAAAGTGTTCAATCCCCTTGTATCTGTATTTAGAGATATTTATTTTCTTTTCTTTCATTATCTGGAAAATATTTAAAATAATATGTTAGTTCAGAATGCATAAAGGTACAATATACATATTTTTACTCATCTCACAAATTTACCAGCATATATTTTTGCCAAATATTAGCTGGGCAAGTAACTGTATTATTTTCAGGATCCCAACCATAGCCGGAGCAAGAATTAAGGAGGTTCCTGAAGATTTCGTGTTTGTCCTTAACCTTTGTTGTTTGGACTTAATATGATGTTCGTCATAAGTGTCTTTCTTGCCAGATTTCATCCAAAATTCATTGATAACTTCCCTCTATCGTGGAGCACTAAGGGTTGAACTATTGAACCCATATTTCCTTGCATCCTCATGTAGGATATGGATGAGGATCGACGTGTCCTCATCCAACCAATTTTCAGCATATGCACCACTTGGTTTATTCATTCTTTTATGTTTCTACAATATAACAATAATAGAACAATCAATCGCATATGAAAGTTTTCATCTTTAGAGTGCATAACAACTGAAAATAAGCATTATAAGTAATATTGAAGCACACACATAGGAGCAAAAGGGAAAATAAAACTTCAAATCAAGTTACCCTATTAACCGGTGGCAGAGCAGTCACAGAATTCTCGTCTGAAATTCTAAAGCCCGCTTCAGGTGTGACGTGTATAATACAAGAAGCCCAAACCATCGTTGCACCAACCAAATAAAATTGACATGACCAATAAACGTAAAGCATAAAAGATTTCCAGCAAATTGAGAAAAAAGAAAAAATCTTCAGAATACAGTAGAAGTGGGGATAAATAAGTTATTATTCAGTCAATAATAGACGTATACGACCACAAACAAAGAAAAAATTATAGTTTCAAATAAACACAAATTGAAGAGTTACAAACAAAGAAATTGCAATGCAGAAAGAACTCACATACATGTAAGAGTTTACAAATCTATGACAAATCTTACAAATCAAGCAAATAATAGTAAATTTTAGCAATTACCGTCAAAGAATATCGTTGCAGTTGATGGGAGATGCCAACCCCTTGCCGGATTGGGATGGCAAAGGCAGCCGCACACTTTGGTGAGAAGAAGACCTATGCGTTTTGTGTCTCTGTGGGTAGTTGTAGGTTAATAACTGTTGGGGTCATTTTATAAATTTTAAAAATATAGGATAAAATTGTAACATTAAAAAACTAGCAAATTCCCATTTTTAATTAAAAAACTGGTCAGAACCAGTTTTTAAAATTTGAAAATGGATTTTCAAGTGAAATTAGAAAATTTGGTAAGAATGGGATAACCAAACATTGTTTTCAAAAGAAAATTTGAAAAAAGGAAAATTTTTGTATGTCCAAACGGGCTCTAAGTATATAATTTACGAAAAAGGTCCAATAATATCCTTAAACTATTGGATATAGCTCAATTCTGTTCTCCATTAGCAAATTGGGCCATTAAAATCCCCCACGTTAGCAAACTGGACCAATAATGCCTTTATTCTATTGGCTGCCCACATAAGCCTTCTCAAAGGCATTAATTAGCTGACATGGCATCCACGTAAGCGGATCTCTCTTAATCCTGCTCCGATAACCCATCAACCAGTATAAAAACACTTGATTATCAATCAAATATAGGATTAAAAAGCGTATAAGGTATGTAAAAAAACTCCAAACCCCATTTCTAAATCTAGTTCTTCCAACATAGGCGATTTGAGACTTTAGGGGATGATACCATCGAACAAGGGCTAACATCACATATTGAAGATCATCTGAAGCTATTTAGGTAATTTCTCCTTTTATTTGTTGGTTCTCTAACTCGAAAAAAGGGATTAGTCAATATTTTTGTAATTTTCTAGGGTTTTGTCATGTACTAGTATTTCTGATTCTGAAGCATAGTGTATAGCGTTTGCATGTGGGTATGGTACTCTTTTTGTTTGTTATTTTTGTTGTTTTCTTATGTGGTGTCAATTTGTACCCTAGGGCTACCTCTTATTTGGTTGCAAGTATTTTTTTCTCATATTTTATCATGGTGTGGTAGGGTTGGGTTGTTGAAATCAAAAGAACCATGTGCTTTATTTCCTAAAGACATTATTTTTTGCTTTCCACTATATTATATTGAGTAATTTATTGTGGTAGGGTTACGTTGTTGAAATCGACAGAAACGTGTGCTTTATCTCTTAGAGAGTGCGCTTTAATCTTTTCACTATACTATATCCAGTAATTTATTGTATGTTCAATATTTCATTGTCAAAGTTGTTAAATTATTCATGCGTGCCCTCTATATTTTTTTCTGTGTCTATATTATAGATATTTCAATACGGGGGACCACGAAGAGCCAATTTCAGGTGAATATCAGTGTGAATTAGGTACTGATTGTGAATCGGATAGTGATAAAAGTTCAGATTATGGTTCAGATGCTAGTGAATATGACTTTGAAGAATTAGAGTTACTTAGGATGCAAAAGGATAAAGAAGTTAATGATATTCTTACTCACTACAAAGAGCTTGATAAGTCTATGACATTTAAAGAATTGTATGAGGCCAGAAAAGTCATGAACTTTTATGCTATTGCAAATTCCAAACCTCTGAAGCTTAGAAAAAGTGATAAAATAAGAGTAAGGTATAAATGTATAGCAGGCTGCCTTTTTGTATACCTCATCTCTGAAGATAAGAAAGGCCTCGACTTTAAGATAAAAACATTGAAGACAAAGCACAATTGTGAAGATGCATTTGAGAATCCTAGAGCAAAAACAAAAACTTTAGCTCAATATTTCAAGAGTAAGGTGCAGAATAACCTCAAGTATGAGATAAAGGATATGAAACTATATTTGAAAAATTAATTTTTATTGAATGTACATAACTCCACATTGAAAAGGGCTAAGAGGATGGCACTTGAGCAATTGCATGGAAGCTTTTTAGATGACTATAACAGATTAGAAGCATATGCAAATGAGATTAGGGAGAGCAATCATGGTAGTGATGTGGTTATCAATTTATCAAAAGATGCCATGGCTGAAGGTAAAAAAAGATTTCTTAGAATGTACATATGCTTCAATGCAATGAAGTTGGTGTTCAAACAAGGGCTGACACCATTCATTGGACTAGATGGAACTTTCTTAAAGGGTCATTGCAAGGGGCAACTATTGGTTGTTATTGCATAAGACTGCATGAATCATTTTTATCACTTGGCCTGGGTTATAGTTGACAAGGAATTGACAAGGAAAATACCTTGACATGGACATGGTTTTTTAGAGCTGCTGAAATACTCACCGAATCTGAAAGATGGAACCAGTATTACCTTTATGTCCGATATGCAAAAGGTACAAGTTATGATTTTATTTAATTGACTATTTCAGTTATTTTATCCTTATTATATAGTTAGTTCTGTTTAAATTTACATGTGCAGAGTTTGTTGGAAGCAGTAAGAATTGTCCTCCCTCTGTCAAATCACAGGTTTTGTGTGAGGTATATTGAAGCCAACTAGAGTAAGAGGATCATAATTTCAGGAGGCATGAAGAAATACTTATGGTGGTCTGCTTGGAGCACTTATGAGGATGACTTTAAAGATCAATTAAAGAATATTGGTGAATTTATTGGTGTTGCTTAGGTATCCACCACATAATTGATGCAGGTTATACTTTGATACATTGTGCAAAAATCAGATGGTGGACAATAATTTTACAGAGTCCTTCAACTCTTGGATCTTAAAAGCAAGAGGCAAGCCTATCACGAAGATGCTTGAGGATATTAGAATCAAGATCATGAACAGATTGGGAGAGAAGGAAGAAGAAGCTAGGACATGGGGAGGTGAGTTTAGTCCTAACTGATGAAGTTGTACACTGTTTATTTGAAGCTTGCCAACTTATGTACTGTTCATTTCAATGGTGAAACTGGCCATGAAATTTCTGAGGGTAATGATAGACATAGGGTGAACCTAGTGGAGAAGAAATGCACTTGTAGATCCTGGCAGTTGACTGGTATCACATGCCCCATGCTATCAGGGCACTAAAATACAAGAGCGAGGATCCAATGACTGAAATTAGTTGGTGGTACAACAAGGACGCTTACCTGATGAGATATAGGGCCAAGTTGATTCCTATTAGAGGTGAAAAGTCCTGGAAAGTATTACTAGAACACGCTATGGAACCTCTTCCACTTGCCAAAATCATTGGAAGGCCAAAAGTCAAAAGAAATAAGGAAAAGAATGAGGCTAGCAAGAGACAAGGAGAGTGGGTTGCATCAAGAAGGGGAACTAGAATGACATGTAGCATTTGTGGTGAACTGGACCATAATTCAAGGACATGCAAGGTACTTGCTTCTTAACTTATCTTTCTTTTTATATAATCGCAATTATTTAACAAAAAAGTTTTTCTTTTAATTATAAGTTGGTGCTGAAGGAAATGTTGAGGATGTTAGTTGTTCAGCCTCTCGACCAACACAAGAAGCTGAACATGAAAGTGAATTTGTGTTCATACCTACACCTAGAATACCAAGACACCAAGCATAACCCTTTGGTGATGGTAGTGAGCATGAAAGTGACCCTGCTTTAATACCTTAGATTATTTCTGAAGATCAAACAAGACTACCGATGAGGCAGAATCAAATGATGTCAGCTGGGACAAGAGTGACCTCTTTCAGAGGAGATCATACTGTTGTCAGTTATTCCACTAATCTTCCTTACTCACATACTAAGCTCACTTGGAAAGGTAAAGATGTAGTGACAAAATCAATTGGAAGTGGCAAGACAAAAGTAAGTGGGGAAGTTGAAGAGCAGAAAACTCAATGGGAACTCACAAATCCAAGGATCTTGGTTGTTGTAGGTAGTTGCAAATCTAGCAAGACTTGTTTAATGTATTTTGGTGTTAGTTACTGCAGACTCTATGATAGGAGCAAACATGTTTTGGTTTAGTTGTGAGCACCAAATTTTTGACTATATTTATTATTATTTGTTTTAGGTTTGTTACATTTTTTTTTATATAGGGTAAGAATTAAAAATAACAACAACAACAACAACAACAACCCAGTATAATCCCACTAGTGGGGTCTGGGGAGGGTAGTGTGTACGCAGACCTTACCCCTACCCTGGGTAGAGAGGCTGTTTCCAATAGACCCTCGGCATCCTTCCCTCCAAGAACTCCCCACCTTGCTCTTGGGGTGACTCGAACTCACAACCTCTTGATTGGAAGTGGAGGGTGCTTACCATCAGAGCAACCCACCTTGTCCAGGTAAGAATTAAAAATAATAAAAACAAATCAAATTATTACTATTAGTATTATTTTTATTTTTTATCTTTATTTTAAAATAAAATAAATTAAAAAATCGAAAAAATTAATATATTGTTTAAATTTTTGGATGAGAATAAAATAATAGTAAAATTAAAAGTATGGAATAAAAAATTAAAAGTAAAAGTAGTTGGAAATTCTTTTTTTTTTAAAGTAAAAAAAGTGATTTTTTTTTTAAAAAAGTAAAAGAATGTAAAAATTTTAAAAATGAAAATTAAAAAATAAAAGTAAAGGTAGTTGATTTGTTTTTTAAAAAAAAAGTAAAAGAAAGTGGAAATTTAAAAAAGGAAAGTAAAATAATAAGTGAAAAATAAAAAAAAGTAAAGTAAAAAAGTGAGAAATTAAAAAATAAAAGTAAAGGAAAGTGGAGAATTATTATTTTTTTAAAAAAGAAGAAAAATGGGAAGTGGGAATTCTTTTTAATTAAAAAATAATAAAATAATTTTAAAAAAATCTGTAAAAATTCTGAATTTTTTTCAATAAATAGAAGAGAAAGAAGGAAAAATAGAGGAGAGAATTGAGAGGAAAAAAAAAATTATTCTTCTGTGCTAAGTGAATTTCTACTCATTTTATTATTTCTTTCGAAAATTCAAGCAATTCATCATCCTGTTTAAGACCCAAAAATGCATCAAATTCAAGCCTAAAAACACCTTGTGAAGCTTCATTGATAGTCATCTTTCTCACGCCAAAAACCAGCAGCCTCACGAGGTACAGTCGAATTTCGGTCCGGGCTTGAATTTTAGAAGGTTCGTCGCTAGATTTTCTGTTCATCTGCTGATTTGCCCTTGGTTTGGTGTATTTGCTCGACTCAGAATTATTTTTGCATTAATCAAGTTCTGAGAGAAATTTTTTGCTTAAAGGTTCATTGCTTATCCTCCCTTTGTTAATTATTTCATTGTTTAGTGTAATGTTCTTATAGAGGTTCATGTGATAATTTTTTGTGTTATTTTATTTATACATATTATCATGTTGTAGTTTCTTTTTACATGTTTCAAGAGATTTGTCAAAAGATTATTTGAATAGGATTTCATCTTAATTAGATTTGCTATTTAGAATTAAGAATGAAGATAATTGCCATATTAATGGACACATTTAATAGGAAAGAAAGAATTAGACATGGGTTGAATTGAGTATAAATCTGTCAGGCCCAATAATTTTGTTACTAGATTAATAATTAGCTCATTCTTCCATAATGGATAAATGTCTCCTAATTTCAAAGACAGAGTAATAAGTTGTAAATTTTTCTAAGTGTGGATGACTTTTCAATACTTTAAATAACTAATATATTTCCCGACTTCCAAATAATTTTCCTATCCTTAAACTCTTGGTCTTACAATAATTTCAAATTAGTTTAGGAAAATAATTCAAATGCGTGTTCACATGACTTGACCAATCAACTTCGAATAATAATAAATGTGTTATTGATTGTGTACACGTACGCGCGACATGATTCTTGACGCCAAACAAAAATGAGTACACGTGCACGTGACTTATTTCAAGATAATTTTCATAAATCTAATCAAGTAATAAAAGCGGACATAGGTAAAACATGAGAACCAATAAAACACAGGTTATCCAAAAATAATATAAGCCAAATGTTGTCAATAAAGCGACCGTGTTAGAACCACGGGACTCGGGGAATGCCTTACACCTTCTTCCCGATCAACAGAATTCCTTACCCAGACTTTGTTTTCGCAAATCAATAATAATAGGGAATGCCTTACACCTTCTTCCCGATCAACAGAATTCCTTACCCAGACTTTGTTTTCGCAAATCAATAATAATAGAGTCAAACCTTTCTTTGACTAGGGATTCAAATAAATGGTGACTTGGAACACCCAAAAAATTAATTTCAAGTGGCGATTCTGTAAATAAAATAATCCATACTCAAATTTGTCACTTTAATTGAAAAAACTCTTAACCAATAACAATCCATAACACATATATCTTTTGTCGGGAAAAAATGAGGTATGGCATTAGTAGCTGTAAAACTATATAACAATAATTTATTTTATGTCCAACAGTTATGGCAACAGTTTTAGTAGTTGTAAAACTTATATGACAGATGTTTAGTTTGCACATCAATGTTATTTATTATGCAGTGATGTTTAATATGTAGTAGTGTTTGCACAGTAGTTTAGTATGCAGTGATTCTGTCTAAAAGCTGTGCTCATTCTGTATTGTGCACAACAATTTAGTTTGCACAACAATGGTTGTTTAATATGCAGTGATGTTTATTTTACTATGTATTATGTTGTTTGGTGTAGTTTGCCAAACAGTTTAGTTTGCTGGGAAGTTTAGTTGAACTGTTGTGATAAGTTGAACTCCACATGTTTTAGTCATTGCATACAACTGTTTCACATCCAATCCAGTCCAAGAAAAACAAACCAATCTCTGTTGAAAAATAGTTTACTTTCCTACGCAGGTGATTAATGTCATTCAACTAAAGTATAATATGACAACGTGTCCAACACTTATTTGGAAAGTCGTCAATCCAAGATTTTACCTTGTATATATCTTTTCCTTATTTTCTGCTATTTAGTTGTATATTTTAATTGCTATATAAAGGATACCACCCGAAGAGAAAAAGCTATTGCTTTCCGTAAGGTGACGTACTTTGACAAAACTTTATATATATCATAAAAACTTTTACCGAATTTATGGGAAAATTCTTCGCATGTAGTAGTTTCATTACTTTAGTCTACAAATGATTTATCAACTTTAGCCAAATGTAGATAAAGAAAAAAAATACACATATACAAACTAGATAAAACCAACATACATTCACTCCTTCATCCTTATAACTAAACTAAAATACTACAACAACATACTAAACCAATATACATTCACTTCATCATCCCTATAACTAAACCAAAATACTATAACAACATATTAAAATAACCTACATTCACTTCATCATCCATACGACAACCAAAGCAAATAACAAAGCCTATGAAACCAAAATGATAGTTCTCATCTTCTTCACTTTGGCTTCTAAATTACTAGCTTTTTCAGCTTCCACAAGTTTAAATTGCTCTATTTCATCGAGTTTCATCTTCAAATTATGTCTTTCAACCGTGATAACATCTTCTATTTCAACAAACAAGTTCTTAGAGTTGTCTCTTTCGGCTTTAATAGCATCCTCGACTTTCATCTTCATAGGGCCTCTTTGAACCATAGTAGCTTGTTCCATGTCATAAACTTTATTCCTCAAATTGTTCCTCTTCACCTTAGCAGTATCAAGTTTAGTTTTAAAATCTTTGATCACCATCACCGCTCGACGAGGGAGCTCTTCGTCAATCCATTCAAAAAAATCGCAAGTACTAACCTACATCATCTCAGAATTTTCTGTGAAAAAGTTAGCCATTTTTTCTACATAAACACTAATAATTAAGAACCATCTCAAATAAAAACTCTGCAAATCGTGACCTAACTCGACAAAAGAAGATGAATCAAATAAACTAACATAAAATAAAATAAATTCAAAACTAACTTTGGGTCTTGGACATTTGTAGAACATTCTCCCAACATTGGCGTCTCACCAAGCTGTCAAATATAGTGCAATCAATCCGCAATAAAACCTTCTTGCATATTGAATTTCATGTTGTCACGGCCGTAAATTTCCTCCGTAGGATGTCGTGATGGCACCTAGTCTCTAAGACTAGGTAAGCCTACCAATGCAGAATAACTGAATAAGAACTGCATATTTAACAATTTCAACTCCCAAAACCCTGTATGAATAAGTCACAAGCTTCTAAGAATTTATTCTAAATGCCTCTATACATCAGAGTCTAAAGAGAATAAGGAATACAACATAATAAGGATAGAAAGGGACTCTGAGGTCTGTGGATGCTGGCAAATATACCTTGAAGTCTCCGCGTACGGCTAATTCACTGATGCCTAGTCTGATAGAAAGTACCTGGATCTGCACAGAAAGATGTGCAGAAGCGTAGTATGAGTACACCACATCGGTACCCATTAGTGTCAAGCTTAACCTCGGTAGAGTAGCGAGGTCGGGTCAAGCCCTACTAGAATAATAAAAGACAGGGAGAAAGATTTAACAATATTATAATAATAGTAATAATAATAGTAATAATGATGACGACGACGACGACGACGACGACAACGATGACGACGACGACGATGATGATGATGATGATGATGATGATGATGATGGGGATGAATCAAGTAAGTAGCTTGTCACAACCTAGCTACACAGAATAAAGGCAAATAACACCTCGCGGAAGGAAAATAAAAATTTACAACTTTAAGGAAAACACCAAAAATAACCAAAGACAATGCAATTATAAAGAAATATCAACAAGGGCACTCTCGAGATACCGCCTCGTAGTCCCAAATCATAAATAAATTCACAATATCTCATTTTCTTATATCACCCGCGGGAGCCTTCACAATAAATTTTAAAGAAATCATTTTTTCTGAAATAACATCCCGCGTTTTAACTACCCTTATCACACCGCATGACTTCTAGTAGTTCCCATACTAGCCACGCGTATCAGGCCACCCTTATCTCGCTGCATGCGTTTCAACACTCATACTTTATACCACCGCATGCGCATCAATATCACAATATATCACAATTTGCATCTCAAGTATCCAAATATTTCAACTTGCCAAAAATAAATCAACAACAACATTATTTCCACAATAAGGAGCTCACATCTCAATCACAATGAATATAAAATCTCGCAAAATATTCGGAAGTGAATAACTCAACAAAAATAATATTTCACAAATTTAACACCTTGCCTCAATACCAAATTTTTAAATGTCAAATACTTCATATTAATAATAATTCAATTAAGAAATTCAACTTTCAAATAATGAACATAAAATAAAAGAAACAAGGTTTTAACTAAACATGTAAAGCAATTAGCAGGAAAAATATCAGGCAAATTTAAAATATAAAAATACTAGATCAATGATGATGAATATAATCGGATAAAATAATTTAATTAATGTGTAACAGAGATCTACACAATTTAAAATCAGAGTTTTCCACATTTAGCCCGTATATACACTCGTCACCTCACGTACACGACTTTCAACACATTACAATTATTATATCAATACCAATCCTAAGAAAAATTTCTCCCACACAATGATAGACAAGTCACTTAACTTTAACCGTAAAATTCTTTACTCCGCTATGCTTTTTTCTCGTGAATTGGCCTCCGAAAGCCTCGTATCTAGTTATAATAATTTCTATTCAATCAATACAAATTATTGGAATTTATTCTATATGAAAATATAAATTTTCTAACAAAATCCAAAATTTAACCCAAAAATCGTCCCTGGGGCCCATGTCTCGGAACTCGACAAAAGTTATAAAATGCGAACCTTTATTTAACCACGAGTCCAACCATACAATTTTTACTAAAATCCGACATCAACTCGACCCTCAAATCTCCAAATTAAACCAAGAGGGTTTTCTAAATCTTTCAACTTAAATCACCAATTAAATGTTAAAAATAACCATGGATTCGGGTAATTTGACCAATATTGAGTTAAGAATACTTATCCCGTTATTTTGCTTGAAAATTACCTCTTCCCGAATTCCAATTTGTTAAAAATGGAAAATGGGACGAAGCCCCATTTTCATAACTTAAAGTTTCTGTCCAAGAGTTTCCTCTTCGCGAACGCTACCACTGCTAATGCGAATCACATTTTTGTGCTGCCCAGATTTCTTCTTCGTTAACGCGATGGCAGTCTCGCGAAAGCGATGCTTTGCCAAACCTGGCCTTCGCGAACGCGATCTCCGTTAACACGAAGCCTTATCGCCTGGTGCCCAGCTATGCCTCGCCCTTCTACGCGAACGCGAGCACGCCCACACGTTAGCGATGATCACTGCCCATTACCTTTCACGAACACGGGAGTAAATGTTTTTCTTGCATCCAGTCCCTCTTCGCGAACGCGAGACTCCAATTGCGAACGCGATGAAGGAAACGAGATATTGCATCAGACAATTTCCAGCAAGGTTCCAAATCCAAAAATTTTTCTGTTAACCATCCGAAACTCACCTGAGGCTCCCGAGACCTCAACCAAATACACCAACAAGTCCTACAACATCATATGAACTTAGTCGAAACCTCAAATCACATCAAACAATACTAAAATCACGAATCATACTCCAATTCAAGCTTAATAAAACTAAAACTTTCCAGCTTCTACATTCGATGTCGAAACCTATCAAATCAAGTAAGATTGACCTCAAATTTTGCACACACAAGTCATAAATGACATAACAAACCTATTCAAATTTTCGGAATCGGATTTCGACCCCGATATCAAAAGTCAACTCCCCGGTCAAACTTCTAAGCTTAAATTTTTATTTTAGCCATTTCAAGCCTAATTTAACTATGGACTTCCAAATAATTTTCCGGACACGCTTCTAAGTCCAAAATCACCATATAGAGCTATTGAAATCATCCAAATTCTATTGTGGGAAAGTACCCGGATCTGCACAAAAATATGTGCAGAAGCGTAGTATGAGTATACCACATCGGTACCCATTAAGTGCCAAGTCTAACCTCGGTAAAGTAGTGACGAGGTCAGGTCATGTCCTACTGGAATAATAAAAGACATGGGGAAAATTTTAATAATATAATAATAACAATAATGACAATGGGGATGAATCAAGTAAGTAGTATGTCACAATTTAACTACACAGAATAAGGGCAGATAACACCTCGCAAAACAGAAATTACAACTTTAAGGAAAACACCGAAAATATCCAAAGACAATGCAACCATAAAGAAATATCAACAAGGGCACTCCCCTAGGTACTGTCTCGTAGTCCCAAATTATAAATTAATTCATAGTATCTCATTTTCTTATATCACTGCGGGAGCCTTCACAATAAATTTTAAAGAAATCATTTTTCCCAAAAAAGCATTCCGTGTTTTAGCCACCTTTATCACACTGGATGACTTCTAGTTGTTCCCCTACTAGCCACGCGTATCAAGCCGCCCTTATCTCACCGCATGCGTTTCAACACACAGACCTTATACCACCGCATGCGTATCAATATCACAATATATCACATTTGCACCTCAAGTGCCCAAATATTTCAACTTGCCAAAATAAACCAACAACAATATTATTTCCACAATAAGGAGCTCACGGCTCTATTGCAATGAATACAAAATCTCGCAAAATATTCGGAAGTGAATAACTCAACAAAAATAATATTTGACAAATTTAACACCTTGTCTCAATCCCTAGGTACCGCCTCGTAGTCCCAAATCATAAATCAATTCACAATATCTCATTTCTTTATATCACCGCGGGAGCCTTCACAATAAATTTTAAAGAAATTATTTTTCTCAAAAAGCATCCCGCGTTTTAGCCACCTTTATTACAGTAGATGACTTCTAGTAGTTCCCCTACTAGACATGCGTATCAAGACGCCCTTATCTCACCGCATGCGTTTAAACACACAGACCTTATACCACCGCATGCGTATCAATATCACAATATATCACATTTGCACCTCAAGTGCCCAAATATTTCAACTTGCCAAAATAAATCAACAACAATATTATTTCCACAATAAGGATCTCACGGCTCAATAGCAATGAACACAAAATCTCGCAAAAGATTCGGAAGTGAATAACTCAATAAAAATAATATTTGACAAATTTAACACCTTGCCTCAATACTAAATTTTTAAATGTCAAATACTTCATATAAATAATAATTCAATTAATAAATTCAACTTTCAAATAACGAACACACAATAAAAGAAACAAGGTTTTAACTAAACATATAAAGCAATTAGTAGGAAAAATGTCATGCAATTTAAAATATATATAAAAAATAGATCAATGATGATGAATATAACCGAATCAAATAATTTAATTAATGTGTAACAAAGATCTACTCAATTTAGAACTAGAGTTTTCCACATTTAGCCTGTGTACACACTCATCACTTCGCGTACACGACTTTCAACACATCACAATTATCATATCAATACCAATCCTAAGGGGAATTTCCCCCCCACAAGGTTAGACAAGTCACCTAACTTGAACCGTAAAATTCTTTACTCCGCTATGCTTTTGCCTCGTGAATTGGTCTCCGAAATCCTTGTATCTAGTCATAATAATTTCAATTCAATCAATAAAAATTATTGGAATTTATTCCATATGAAAATATAAATTTTCTAATAAAATCTGAAATTTAACCCAAAAATCACCCGTGGGGCTGTCACGACCCGAAATCCCCACCGTCGAGACAGTGATGGCGCCTAACATTACACTTGCTAGGCAAGCCAATGTTAGAGATTTATTAGTCAATTCTTTTACATTTTAGTGATTAACAATAAGCCAGTTATAACAAGTCAAAATGAATGCGGAAATATATATAACAACTTCAAATATATACCACTACTACCCAGAATCCAGAGTCACAATTCACGAACATTCTAAGATTTTACTACAAGTATTTGTCCGAAAGAAACACAACTATTTGCGAAATAAGGAAACATTAAAGTTTGAGGTATAGAAGGGGACACCAAGGCCTGCGGACGCCAACAGGTCTACCTTCGGTCTCCTAGCAAGTGAATCCTAAAGCCAACCTCCCGATCAGCTCGGACCAGCTCCAAAATATGCACAGGAAGTGCAGAGTGCAGTATCAGTACAACCGACCCCATGTACTGGTAAGTGCTGAGCCTAACCTCGATGAAATAGTGATGAGGCTAAGGCGGGTCACTCACACTACAACCTGTACACAGTATATATAATAAAAGCAGGATAGGAAATGCAGAATAGAAGAAAAATAGTAAATTGCAAGAAATACGTCAACTCCCGGAGATATATTAACAGTGTTCAGAAATTACCGATCCTTAAGTGCAAAGAGAATACCATAAGGCTAACACAGCTCAGAGAAAACATGAACACATAGGTTGTTGCGGCGCGCAACCCGATCTCACCGTACCTCTCATATTCCTCCCTTGTTTCCTCATAATAGCGTAAACGACTGTGAATATAATTAAAAGTGTTGCGGCCTGTAACCCGATCCCACCATATCACAATAATACAATCATAGTTCACCCTTATTCCACCAAACAATCCACCCTTATTACACCTGTTACGACGTGCAACCCGTTCCTACCGTTAAGTATCAAATCACCCTTATTCCACCAAACAATCCACCCTTATTACACCTGTTACGACGTGCAACCCGTTCCTACCGTTAAGTATCAAATCACCCTTATTCCACCTCAATATACCACCCTTATTCCTCGGTTCCTCCTATTGTGGCGTGCAACCCGATCCCACCATATCAATAGTAATTACTCAATATGTACAAAAATTTCACAATTTAAATCACAGAATCCTTTCACAAAACTTAAACCTCAAACTGAAACAAATAGGAATCTTGTAAACCATGAAAGTTCACATAAGTAATACTACACAGCGAGACCAATTCAGAATATACAGTAGAAAGGTACCGATAAAACAACTTAAGCAAATAATAAAAGATAATAGAACTATGGAAGGAACAATATCATGAACAAGGGAAAACAACGTCCAACAAGTAGCAATTGGGCATGGGAACACAATTAAAGCATATAACAAGTAAGACATGGAAAGAGATAATATGAGAAAAAGGGAAAATAGATAAATTGCCGGCGCATAAGTACTCGTCACCTCACATATACGCCACTCACATGAATTTCACATAGCAAATAATTCCAGGGTTAATAATTCCCTCAAGTCAAATTTAGACACAACACTTACCTCGTTCCACATGTCACTCAATGCCCAATTGTAGCTTTTCCTCTAGAATCCACCTCCAAACCACTCGTATCTATTCACAAACGACTCAATAATATCAAATATTGCTAAAGAAATCAATTATAATGCATAAATTTAGATTCCCCAAACTTTCCACCCAAAAGTCAAATATCGACCCCGAGCCCGCTTGGTCAAAACCCGAGGTTCGGACCAAAATCCATTCACTCATTCACCCCCGAGTCTGATTATGTAATTAGTTTTGGAATCTGATCCCAAATTGAGGTCTAAATCCCCAATTTGCAAAAATCCTCAATTCTTCCTAAACCCCTAGTTTTCTACCATGAAAGAACAAAGATTAGGGCTAGGAATTTAATGGGTGATGATAGAAATGGAAGAAAATGAGTTAAAGAGTACAAACCTATGAATTGGTGTTGAGTTTTCCCTTCAAAATCGCACCTAGGCCGATCTCTAATGGAGAGTTCATGAAAAATGGGTAAAATCTCATTTTTGAAATGTTTTACGGTCTTGGCGTCAAGCCTTCTTCGCGTTCGTGAAGGGCCTACCGCGTTTGCGGTGTATATCATCCAAATGGCTTTCGCATTCGCGAGTTTCTATTCATGTTCGCGAAGGTTGTTCCCCTTGGCCTCCGCGTTCGCGAGCCAGTGCTCGTTTTCACGTAGAAGAACGAGTGTGCTCTCCCCCAGGTCCATCAAGCTTCGCGTTCGCGAAGGGTAAGCCCTCCACTGCCTCGCGTTCGCGACCTAGCTACCGCATTCGCGTAGAAGAAATTCACCCAGCTCCATTTTACCCTTCGCGTTCACGTGAATACCTCCGCGAACGCGAAGAAGAAAACACCAGATATCAGCTGAAGGCAAAAATACCAGATTTTCCTAAGTCCAAAACACCTATAGCCTATCTGAAACTCACCCGAGCCCTCGAGGCTCCAAACCAAACATGTACACAAGTTCAAAAATATCATACGAACTTGCTCCCGCAATCAAATAACCAAAATAACACCTAGAACTATGAATTGAGCGCCAAATCAAATGAAATTTTCAAGAAAGCTTTAAAACTTCTATTCTCACAACCGAACATCAGAAACTCTGAACCACGTCAAACCAACTCCTTTTTTCACCAAATTTTACAGACAAGTCTTAAACATAATAACGGACATGTACCTGGCTCTGGAACCAGAATACAGACCCGGTATCAACAAGACCAAACATCAGTCGATTCTAAAAATCATTAAACTTTCAGGCTTTTAATTTTTCATCAAAATTCCATAACTCGAGCTATGGACCTCATAATTCGATTCCGGGCATATGTCCAGGTCCCAAATTATGGTACGGACCTATCAGAACCGTCAAAATATAGATCCGGGTCCGTTTAATCAAAATGTTGACCAACGTCAACTCAAATTAATTTTTAAGGCAAAAAATCTCTTTTTTATCAGTTTTTAACATATAAGCCTTCTGGAAGAACACTCAGACTACACACGCAAATCGAGAAAGGCCAAGATGAGGTTTTTGAGACCTCAAAACATAGAATTAGGTTCTAAAATATAAGATGACCTATCGGGTCATCACATTTTCACCTCTAAAACAATCGTTCATCCGCGAACGGACATAGAAAAGTACCTGGGCTGGTGAAAAGATGTGGATATCTACTCTGCATGTCCGACTCGGACTCCCAAGTAGCTGCCTCGACGGGTTGACCTCTCCACTACACTCGAACTGAAGGATAACTCTTTGATCTCAACTAGCGAACCTGCCGGGCTAGAATAGCCACCGGCTCATCCTCGTAAGTCAAATCCTTGTCCGACCGGACAGAGCTGAAGTCTAACACATGGGACGGATCGCAGTGATACTTCCGGAGCATGGACACATGGAACACATGATGAACTGCTGATAACCCCGGTGGCAATGTAAGCCTGTAAGCCACATCTCCTACTCTCTCCAGAATTTTAAAAGGTCCGATATACCTAGGGCTCAACTTGCCCTTCTTTCCGAACCTCATCACACCCTTTGTGGGTGATACCCGAAGCAACACTCTCTCCCTGACCATGAATGCAACATCACAAACTCTGCGGTCGTCATAACTCTTCTGCCTGGATTGGGTTGTGCGAAGTCGATCCTGAATAATCTTGACCTTATCCTAGGCATCCTGTACTAGATCTGTACCGAAAAACCGAGCCTCCCCCGGCTTGAACCACCCAAATGGCAACCGACACCGCCTATCATATAATGCCTCGTAGGGAGCCATCTGAATGCTCGACTGGTAGCTGTTGTTGTAGGCGAACTCTCTAAGGGAAAAGAACTGATCCCACGATCCTCCGAAGTCTATAACAATATGCGCGGAGCATATCTTCTAATATTTCGATAGTGCGCTCGGACTGTCCATCCGTATGAGGATGAAACGTTGTGCTCAACTCAACCCGCGTGCCCAACTCACGTTGTATTTCCCTCCAGAAGTACGAGGTAAAATGCGTACCTCGATCAGAAATGATAGACATGGGCACACCGTGAAGACGGACGATCTCGCGGATGTAAATCTCTGCCAACCGCTCCGAAGAATAGGTAATTGCCACCGGAATGAAATGCGTCGACTTAGTCACCCTATCTACAATGACCCAAATAGCATCGAACTTCCTCTGAGTGTGTGGGATTCAAACAACGAAGTCTATAGTGATACGCTCCCACTTCCACTTAGGAATCTCTATCTTCTGAAGCAAAACACCAGGTCTCTGATGCTCGTACTTTACTTGCTGACAATTTAGACACCGAGCTACATAAGCAACTATATCATTCTTTATCCTTCTCCACCAATAATGCTGCCGCAAGTCCTGATACATCTTGGCGGCACCCGGATGAATAGAATACCGGGAACTGTGGCCCTTCTCTAGAATCAACTCACGAAGTCCATCCACATTAGGTACACAAACACGACCCTGCATCCTCAAAACTCCATCATCTCCAACCATAACCTGCTTGGCATCACCGTGATGCACCGTGTCCCTAAGGACAAGCAAATGAGGGTCATCATATTGCCGCTCCCTGATGCGCTCGAACAATGAAGACTGAGCGACTGTACAAGCTAGAACACAGCTAGGCTCTAAAATATACAACCTCACAAACTGGTTGGTCAAAGCCTGAACATCTAATGCAAGCGGTCTCTCACCGACTGGAATATACGCAAGGTTGTCCATACTCACTGACTTCCTACTTAAGGCATCGGCCACCACGTTGGCCTTCCAGAGATGATACAAGATGGTGATATCATAATCTTTCAATAGCTCTAACCACCTCCTCTGCCTCAAATCGAGCTCCTTTTGTTTGAACAAGTACTGCAAACTCCGATGATCCGTGAAACCTTCACTTGACACGCCATAAAGATAGTGCCTCCAAATCTTCAGCGCATGAACAATGGCTGCCAACTCTAAGTCATGGACAAGGTAATTCTTCTCGTGAACCTTCAACTGCCGCGACGCATATGCAATCACCCTTCCCTCTTGCATTAATACTGCACCGAGCCCAATACGGGATGCATCACAATACACCGTATAAGATCCTGAACCTGCGGGGAACACCAACACCGATGTTGTAGTCAAAGCAATCTTGAGCTTCTGAAAGATCGCCTCATACTCGTCTGACCATATGAACGGGGCACTCTTCTGGGTCAACCTGGTCAACGGGGCTGCCATAGATGAAATCCCCTCCACAAATCGACGGTAATAGCCCGGCAAACCCAAGAAACTCCTGATATCTGTAGCTGAAGTGGGTCTAAGCCAGTTTTGAACTGCCTCTATCTTCTTAGGATCCACCTGAATACCCTTTGCCGACACAACGTGGCCCAAGAAAGCGACTAAGCTCAACCAAAACTCGCATTTTGAAAACTTAGCATATAACTGGCTGTCTCTCATAGTCTGAAGAACGATCCGAAGATGTTGCTCGTGCTCCTCTCGACTGCGGGAGTAGATCAAGATATCACCAATAAACACAATCACAAAAGAATCCAGATAAGGCTTGAACACTCGGTTCATCAAGTTCATAAATGATGTTGGAGAATTTGTCAACCCAAAGGACATCACTAGGAACTCATAATTCCCGCACCGAGTTCGAAAATCAGTCTTAGGGACATCAGACGCCCTAATCCTCAACCAATGGTAGCCAAATCTCAAATAAATCTTCAAAAACACCTTGGCACCCTGAAGCTGATCAAATAAATCATCAATCCCCGGCAATGGATACTTGTTCTTGATGGTGACTTTATTCAACTACCGATAATCTATACATATCCTCATCGATCCATCTTTCTTCTTTACAAACAACACAGGTGCACCCAAGGGCGAGACACTAGGTCTAATGAAGCCCTTATCAAGCAAATCTTGCTACTGTCTCTTCAATTCCTTCAACTCTGACGGGGCCATATGGTATGGCAGAATGGAAATGGGCTGAGTGCCCGGAGCCAAATCAATACAGAAGTCAATATACCTGTCGGGTGGCATCCCCGGCATGTCTGCAGGAAACACATCTGGAAACTCACGAACAACTGGCACTGAATCCATGGAAGGAACCTCCGCACTAAAATAGCGGAGATAAGCCAAATAAGCTAGACACCCCTTCTCGACCATATGTCAAGCCTTCACATAAGAGATAACCCTTCTGGTAGAATGGCCAGAAGTCCCTCTCCACTCTAATAGAGGCAACCCCAAAAAGGCTAAGGTCACCGTCTTGGCATGATAATCTAATATATCATGATAAGGTGACATCCAATCCATACCCAAAATGACATCAAAATTGACCATATCGAGAAGTAGAAGATCTACACGAGTCTTAAGACTCCCAATGGTGACCACACACGAACAATAAACACGATCTACAACAATAGCATCTCCCACAGGTGTGGACACATACACATGGGCACTCAAATAATCACGAGGCACAACCAAATATGAAGCAAAATAGGATGACACATAGGAGTAAGTAGATCCCGGATCAAATGGAACTGAAGCATCTCTACTGCAAACTGAAACAGTACCTGTAATAATAGCATCAGATGACTCAGCCTCATGCCTGGCTGGAAAAGCATAACATCGGGGTTGGGGCCCATCACCCTAAACTGCGTCCCTGAGACGACCTCTAGCTGGCTGGCCTCCACCTCTAACGGCCTGACTTCCACCTCTAAAAGTCTAACCCCTACCTCTGGCTGCCTGACCCCTGCCTCTGGCTGGCTGAGCCGGTGGTGCATCAATTAGTGCTGGAACCAAGACACGAGAATCCTGATACTGTGGCAGGATGCCTAATAATCTCGGACAGGTCCTCCTGATATGCCCGCAATCACCACACTCAAAACATCCATCCTGATACTGTGGCGGTGGAAACTGAGACTGACCCGAACGGGCCAGATGACCACGGTAGTAACTCTGAATAGGAGGGGCACTGATATGAGCTGATGGTGCACTATAGGCTGGCTGGCCAGAATGAGGCACATAAGGACCACGACTCCCTGAATCACTGTGGGATGCCTGAAGCGCTGAATGAAATGGCCTGGGAGGATGGACCCTACCAAAAGTACCCCTGCCTCTAGATGAGGCACTGCTGAACTCACCGGAATGACGAGGTCTCTTGTCAGACCCCTGACCTCCCTGAGCAAGAACCATCTCGACTCGCTTGGCGACATTGGCAGCAGCATGAAAAGCAATCTCACTCCCAGTCTCATTAGCCATCTGCAATTTGATAGGCTGAGCAAGTCCGTCAATAAACCTTCTCACCCTCTCTCCCTCTCGGTAGGAAGCGTAAGAATAGCATGACGGGCCAAATCTACCAAACGGGTCTCATACTGAGTAACAGTCATACTGCCCTGCTGGGGACGCTCAAACTGACGGCGATGCTCCTCTCTCAATATGATAGTCAGAAACTTCTCTAGGAAGAGCTGAGAGAACTGGTCTCAAGTAATAGAAGGCGACCCAGCTGGTCTGGTCAACAAATAATCTCTCTACCATTTCTTGGTAGAACCAATCATCTGAAAATGCAGCAAAGTCGACCCCATTGGTCTCCAATATACCCATGTTCCGTAGCACCTCATGACAGCTGTCAAGATATTCATGGGGATCTTCTGAAGTAGCACCACTGAAGTGAATTGGAAAGAGCTTGATAAACATGCCCAATCTCCACAAACCCTCAGCAGACATAACTGACCCATCACCGGTATGTGCCGCAACAACCGGCTGAACTACTCCGACTGGATAAGCTGCTGGAGCCATCTGCTCCAGAGTGTAAGTAGCAGGAGTCTGGGCTCCTCCTCCAGCCTGAGAGATGGCTGGTGCCATGAGGAATACGCCAGTCTGGGCCACACTCTGCATAAGGCCCACCAAACGGACCAAAGTATCCTGAAGCACTGGGGTGGCAATGGACCCCTCCGGGACCTGAACTGGCCCTTTAGGAACAGTCTGGGCTGGAACCTCCTCGTCAAACTCTACATGGGGCTCCACTGTTGGGGCCGCTGCTCGGGCTCTGGACTGAGCCCTGCCCCTGCCTCGGCCTCTGGCATGGCCTCGACCTCGACCTCTGCCCCTCGTAGGAGTTGTCACTGGGGGCTATGGCTGCTGCTCAGCTGAAGAAGCGGTACGTGTTCTTGCCATCTGTGAGAAAATAAGAGTAGAAGAGTTCAATCAGTATCGAGAAAACAAAATCGCACGACAGAGAAGAATTGAAGTGAAATTTGTTCATAAACTTCATAGCCTCTACTAGCCACGCATATCAAGCCACCCTTATCTCACCGCATACGTTTCAACACACAGACCTTATACCACCGCATGCGTATCAATATCACAATATATCACATTTACACTTCAAGTCCCCAAATATTACAACTTGCCAAAAATAAATCAACAACAATATTATTTCCACAATAAGTAGCTCACGGCTCAATCGCAATGAATACAAAATCTCGCAAAATATTCGAAAGTGAATAACTCAACAAAAATAATATTTCACAAATTTAATACCTTGCCTCAATACCAAAATTTTAAATGTCAAATACTTCATATTAATAATAATTCAATTAAGAGATTCAACTTTCAAATAATGAACACAAAATAAAAGAAATAAAGTTTTAACTAAACATGTAAAGCAATTAGCAGGAAACATGTCATGCAATTTAAAATATAAAAAAAATAGAATATAACCGAATCAAATAATTTAATTATTGTGTAATAGAGATCTACACAATTTAAAACCGGAGCCGTGTACACACTCGTCATCTTGCGTACATGACTTTCAACACATCACAATTATCATATCAATACCAATCCTAAGGAGAATTTGCTCTCACGGGGTTAGACAAGTCACTTAACTTGAACCGTGAAATTCTTTACTCCGCTATGCTTTTGCCTCGTGAATTGGTCTCCGAAAGCCTTGTATCTAGTCATAATAATTTCGATT
Source organism: Nicotiana otophora (assembly GCA_000715115.1). Classification (NCBI taxonomy): domain Eukaryota; kingdom Viridiplantae; phylum Streptophyta; class Magnoliopsida; order Solanales; family Solanaceae; genus Nicotiana; species Nicotiana otophora. Next base: position 22,468 of record AWOL01S0010671.1, on the reverse strand, counting down.
CAATCAATACAAATTATTAAAATTTATTCCATATGAAAATATAAATTTTCTAACAAAATTCGAAATTTAACCCAAAAATCGCTCGTAGGGCTGTCATGACCCGAAATCCCCAACGCCGGGACCGTGATGACGCCTAATATTACACTTGCTAGGCAAACCAACGTTAGAGATTTTTTAGGCAATTCTTTTACATTTCAGTGATTAACAATAATCCAGCTATAACAAGTCGAAATGAATGCGGAAATATATATAACAACTTCAAATATATACCACTACTACCCAGAATCCATAATCATAATTCACGAACATTCTAAGATTTTACTACAAGTATTTGTGCGAAAGAAATATAACTATTTGCGAAATAAGGAAACAGTAAAGTATGAGGTATAGAAGGGAACGCCATGGCCTGCAGACGCCAACAGATCTACCTTCGGTCTCCTAGCAAGTGAATCCTAAAGCCAACCTCCCGATTAACTCGGACCAGCTCCAAAATCTGCACAGGAAGTGCAGAGTGCAGTATCAGTACAATCGACCCCATGTACTGGTAAGTGCCGAGCCTAATCTCGATGAAGTAGTGACGAGGCTAAGGCGGGTCACTCACACTACAACTTGTGCGCAGTATATATAATAAAAGCAGGATAAGAAATGCAGAATAGACGAAAAACAGTAAATTGCAAGAAACACATCAACTCCCGGAGATATATCAACAGTGTTGAGAAATTACCGATCCTTAAGTGCAAAGAGAATACCATAAGGCTAACACAACTCAGAGAAAACATGAAGCATAGGTTGTTATGGCGCGCAACCCAATCCTACCGTACCTCTCATATTCCTCCCTTATTTCCTCATAATAGCGTAAACGACAATGAATATAAATAAAAGTATTGCGTCGTGCAACCCGATCCCACCATATCACAATAATACAATCATAGTTCACCCTTATTCCACCAAACAATCCACCCTTATTACACCTGTTGCGGCATGCAACCCGTTCCCACCGTTCAGTATCAAATCACCCTTATTCCACCTCAATATACCACCCGTATTCCTCCTGTTGCGGCGTGCAACCCGATCCCACCATATCAATAGTAATTACTCAATATGTACAGAAAATTCACAATTTAAATCACAGAATCCTTTCACAAAACTTAAACCTCAAACTGAAACAAATAGGAATCTTGTACACCATGAAAGTTCACATAAGTAATATTACACAGCGAGACCAATTCAGAATATACAGTAGAAAGGTACCGATAAAACAACTTAAGCAAATAATAGGAGATAATAGAACTATGGAAGGAACAATATCATGAACAAGGGAAAACATCGTCCAATAAGTAGCAATTAGGCACGGGGACACAATTAAAGCATGTAACAAGTAAGACAGGGAAAGAGATAATATGAGAAAAACGGGAAAATAGATAAATTGGCAGCACATAAGTAATCTTCACCTCACATATACGCCGCTCACATGAATTTCACATAGCAAATAGTCCGAGGGTTCCTAATTCCCTCAAGTCAAAGTTAGACACAACACTTACCTCGTTCCACATGCCACTCAATGCTCAATTACATCTTTTCCTCTAGAATCCACCTCCAAACCATCACATCTATTCACAAACGACTCAATAATATCAAATATTGCTAAAGAAATCAATTACAATGCATAAATTTAGATTCCCC